>VICI01000556.1:0-35526 GCA_019593645.1 Akabosia matsudoensis | reverse complement strand
TTATTGGACATGTTTCTGAAACTGAGAAAGTTACAAGAAAATGAATCAAACTACGAAGGAGAGAAAGTTTAAAAAAGAGCCGAGGAAGTTCTCGGGAGGATGTCCGGACACGTTTCTGAGTTGTGAAAGGTATACAAGGAAACATACTGTTAAAGTTTCAGATAAGTTAGAGTATACGATAGGTATAAGTATGGACGTTATCTCATTCTTTGTACATTCAGGTTACTACTTTCTACTTTCCAGAAGTAAACTGGAGACGACATGTACTTTGCAGCTCAGAAAGGCGTGATAAGTGTAAAACGCGTAGAGTGGTAGACGCCACAGAGATCAAGGATTTGTCAAGTTTACTCTGGAAAATTTTCCTAATGTCCTTAGGCCCATGGATAAATTGCTTTCTCCCTAAAGTTTACCTAGTTCCATGGTAGCACCAAACGAACCATAGAGGAAAATGACTGTAGACCAGGATACAATTTTACTTTTTGGAGTAACCCTTGTATTTATAAGTCTTTCACTTTCTATTTCCGTATTCTCCCCTCCTCATGTTCTTCATCCGTCTCTGGAAAGAAAAAGCAAAGAAAATGTAAAAAAAAGCAACACTAGGTCTGTATCCTAATTCACATCCTGCTCTCTCGTGCTCGTCAGCTCTCCTTTTCATGAACACAATTCACATATTAAATTCGAACTAGCTGAGAGAAAATGCGAACGAGATTGGACAAAATATATAAACTCGCCCATTCCTGTCCTAACCTTTGGCTTTCACTCATTCAATCTTCTATAATCATCTTTAGAGGAACAAAAAAAACCTTTTGTTTTTGAAACATTTTCTCTGATATGTTTTCTAAATGTAAGTGTTGAAAGTATCCCAAAATATAATAAAACTAATATCTACAAATTCTCCGTGTTGATTCTTTCACTCAGTCTTTTACATATGCCCACATCGTTTTTTGCTTTCACCATAAAGAAATCAACTTCATCAAACAAAAAGGTATTCCGATCACGTTGACTGCTCAAAAAAAAACAAGTTTTTAACAAACGTAGGTACTTTGGTTAGGAAGGCGAGCATCGTGTTTCGAAAACCAAAATGTATCTGATGAAAGCGAGTAGTAGGGAAAGTACAGAAGGGAGGTTGAATACATCACATAGACGGACAGGCTATGAAGGAGAAAGTTGCATGTTACTCCGGATATACGTCTACGTTCCTGAAGTGAAAGGTGAATATTGTATTGATACTTTTTATACGGTCAGCTCTAATGTCAGAACTCTGTAGTTTAAAGAATAAATATCTATTCTTTCTCACGTATTTCAAATAATAGAGTATTCTTCAAAACTTTCTATTGATGTGCTTCAGCAGTATACATGAATATTCAGGGGAGAGGACAGCTGAAAAAATGACTGGGATGAGTAGGGAGACGTGCTTGAAGCAATTTTGGAGCATTATCGGCACTGAAGAAAGTTTTACTTGATGTACTTCCACTCAAAAACGATGCAGTGAGCGTGCACGTAGATGTAAAATTAGGGTTACAAAATTTGGGTTTTCAAGATTGAAAGATTCTTTGATTTATGGTTATTTCTTTAAAAAAGAATGATGACTTTCGTTTCCTTCCTTGTCAACTAATTTTGGTAAGGAATGGTTCGATCACAAGAAGGACATCAACTTTCTAGAAAAAACCTACATCACAAAGCTGAAAAGTGAAGAAATGCTTTGACCGCATTTCTGGAGACTGCTATTTAATTTAGCATTAGCATGAGATGTCTCACTCAACATTGTTGAAATATGTATTTAAAGCCCGTTTGGAATGACGAGAGATGAATACTACATTTGCTCACATAAGAGCGGGCATTGGCTACAGTAGGGCTAACTATTATAAACACACACATCGTCGGCAATTGTACATTAGGTCGGATGTGCAAAACGGTTGAGGTCCAAGATCTTGCATTTAACTACATTTTGACTTTAACTGCAGACGGACATTTGGTGGGATTTTGAGAAAAAGGCAAAAAATGTTTTCGTCGCAAAGGCAAAGGCAACGTTATGACCGATTTTGTAGCGAAAGTTAATCAGTTTTACTAACTCCAATATTTACAATCAAAATCAACAAAATGAAGCCGCGAAAATTGGCTTTTATCTCATTCAAAAATAAGAAAATTTAGGTTTTTTGCACGTACGCCCTTCTGCAGTTAAAATCAAAATCTAGTTATGTTCTTCTTGGACCTAAACCGTTTTGCATATCCGACCTAATGCATATTTGTCGACGACATGTGACTAATAGGATTTACATATAACCTTTATGACAGCGTTTCAATGAATTTGCTCACCATGTTTACAGGCTAACAATAGAGACTCACTTTGAAATATGGGACAGAAAAGGAACATAGATCATACCGGGACCCGCTGAGCATAAGCTACACTAATTTTGGCCGAAATCCTCACAATGAAAATAGCTGACCCTTGACCTAGCCAGAGGCTGACAAACTAATCAAAGTCGGCATCAACTGCGTAAGAAAGTCCCTTTGGAGAGTAGGTCATAAACCAATTTTGAAAACATCAATCCTAGCCGAATGCCCTTTAAAAAATGTCAATTATATTATAACTAACCACTCATTATCTCTACCGAGATTTTACTAACCATAGCTGGGTAACGTTAAGAGTATAATTTTTCATCAAAGGAGGGACGTTTTCCTTTGATGAAAATGTATGCTAAATTTAAGAAACAACAATATATTTTCCAGAAGCAGACAGTGTTCGGTTTTGGAGCTAGCTAACGAAAGTCAACTACATATCAGAGTTCAGTCAAAGTTTACGAAAGTCAGTTCAATTTATAAAAAATCGGTTGTTTTGAATAAGTTTTAGAACTCTGTCGAACTATCGGAGCTTAAGGGCAATTTGTTTGTGTGAGGAATAATAGGAATAATAAGGAGCTCCTTGAGATAACCAGGCTTTTCACGAAAAAACGAGGCACTATAACAAGAAAAACTTTTCCTTGAGTGCCCATAAAGTTTCGCTTTTAAGTAACGGAAGAAGAACCTTACGCTGTTTTCTCTTGTCCGTTGGATATCAAACATCCTTCCTGGGAAGGAAAGCACATTTTCTTGAGAGAAAGTTACTTAAACAAGGTTTAAGAATGAAAGTAGGGTAAAGCTTTTTCAATAGCCCTTTCTTTTCTGAAAATTTAAAAATATTAGAAGAATGAGGTAGGCTTCATGGGCCGTGTTTGATAAATGCTAGTGATAAAAACATGTTTGGCGATTACACTCCCATCACTTTTGCAGTGCATTAAATTTTTATGTAAACCATTTGCCACTGAGAAAATACGAAAGGTGCTGTCCTCAGTCTGCATGAAGATTGAATAAACCACTGCAACGGTTCAAATAAGAACTGCGAAAACTGAGTTAAGCTAGGAGTTTGGATTTCTTGAGATGTGGTTAACATTGAATTGCTCGTGAAATAAGGGGATGTGAATCCAGATCTGGCCTGAGCTTCTTCAGGTTCGTTTGTGTCTGAATTCTATGAGATTGAACTCTATTTGAATTTCTTGAGCATGGAGTTGGGCTGCAATTTTCAGGGTTTGTTTGGATAAAAAAAAGTCGTAGTTTTATAATTTTTTGGGTTAGGTTCAAAGCTCTTTAAAGTGTTTTTACCCACATTTGATCTGTCGTTATCTTCACATGAGCTGGAGTATCTAGCAATAGCTACAGAGTGAGGACACACGAAATTATGCTGCATACTGCTACTATTCTCAATCAAACAAATTATAAACACATGAGCACTTCGCTATTTCCACCTTTCGCTATTCATACGACACACGATGACCAGCGAGGCACAGAAAACGTTTCGTAATAATAATAAGCCCACAAATAATCAGTTGAAGCTCAAATTTAAATCTAGCTGTACTGTTTGGAGTATGTATCTCTTTATTTATTTTATTTATTTATATCAGTCAGTTCCCTGGCAAAGTTATTTTCCTTACAGCGAACATTTTATAATGTCGTCATATCTTATTCAATACTGTACGAACAGCTAATTAGTCCATTCGTAATTATATTTTCACTCGTTTTCTACTTTGGCGCAACATTTTCCTGTCCTGAACCATATAAATGTAGCTCATTAGGTATTACGTTTGTCCTCAGTGCAGTGGTGCGTTGATTTCATATATCATTTCGGGTGATTGTCATCTAGGAATGCGGTTCTGAGTTCCTGTTTTGGATTGTAAAGCCAACTAGTCCACTTTTGTGCGCTTGTTATTCCCACAAACTGCTCATAATTCACTTGCCGTGTATCCCGTGCACGTGAAGCGATTTTTTATGAGAACAACACAACCGAACCGCATCGTTTTCTTTTCTTGTGCACAGCGAAAAAGCTCTTGAACGTCTTGAACATCTTATTCATTCCTATTGTCTCGTTATTACTGTGGAGAAGCCTTCTACACACTGGAGAAAAATGTGAGGTTACACAAAACTTTTATCCAAGATGTAAATAATGTAACCACACAAAAAAACAGAATCGTAAATAAAGAATGACACCTCATTTTTAAGATGGGATCTTGCCAAGGAGCAATAACATCGTGACAAAACACGAAGAGGAACTATTTTGTCATCTGAATCAACAAACAAGAAGAGTTTTAGGCTTTAGAATATGCAAATTTTTTGTTATTTAACTTACTTCAAACCTCTACAAAACTGTGGAATTCCCCTAGAATATCTAGATGAATGCATGAATGTACGAATGTCCCGTTTAGGGCCTGTTACCCATCGCTGTTAAAGTGAAAGACATTTCGTAAAACGACTCTGAAATATCACAATATGAAAGTAAAGAGGCAATCAGAAGCTTTGTTATCACTATCATTTTTCAGAGATGTTGAGGCACACATTTAAGTTTTTCTTATTACAACCCTAACCCGAGTCAAAAATACGGTTCTTAAGGTAATTGGAATAGCTTGACCAAAGCCTAAGGATTTTAAATTCTGAATATGGCGTAGGTGTTACAATTTGGTAATTTTCATGAAGTTTGCAAGTTGAAAACTGCACTGCGACATAAATGTGCTTCACCAATACACACTAAGAAACGAATGCACTAAAGATTACCATAGTAGCTCTCTTATAAATTAGTCCCCAATAGCCATTGTATATGTATATCAACATTAGTATATCCCTAGGAGTCTTAACATGTCTATTTATTTGGCATTTCAGAATGTAAGGCATTCCTATCTTAGGATTCTTGCGGATGTTCCCTCTCTAGTTTTTCGCACAAATTTTGTCCAATCGAGCTGAAATAATCAAAACTTGTTAGGGACGGCATCTTATGTAGCCTATTGATTTTGAGCCCTTAACAACAAGCTGCTCTCAGGTTCTCGAAGGCGCCCGAAAAACACATGAATATAGTCTCTATTCTCTTTCAGTGTCGGTTTGAGTTACTGGGGTAATTAGGTCAGATTGACACACTGCTGTGTAGGCGAGTTTAGAGATGTGAATTCCCCTCTGGCGGGATGAAGCTTTAACTTCTTTTGCATTTGTCCACTATATGATTTGTGTCTTAACTTGTTTTCTTTAAACTTTTAATGATTCTAATGGGCTAGCTTCAAAAGTAATGCCTCTTTCAACGTTGCAACAACGGTTTATTAATTAGTTTTCTCCTAATGTGGCAGTACGACGCCTTTGGCGTACACTGGTGTTCTGGGATTTTAGTGAGTCTTGATTTACACCACAAAGTACAGGGATGTTACCAAATTTTGGACGTTAACGGTAGCAAACGATTGATTTGAAAATGAGAGTATGATTACTAATTAGATACTGCAAAGGAAATTTTCATGGTATGCAAACAAGTAAATAGGCACACTGTAAGAAGCAACGTATTTCATGAAAATCCTACACATTCATAAAAAACAACTGATTGTCACAAACCCATCCATACTTTCCATCGAGGCACGAGAAGAAAATCCAAGTAACCACCACACAGTCGAGTATACGAGACGTTAAATTAATTTTCGAGGCGCACTGTCTGTTGCCACCACCCCAGCCAAACTTCAGTCAGGCTTCTCTCCCGTCACGAGTTGCGACGAATTTAGCTCTAACCCTAACACTAGGTAGGTTATGTTGTCCTTGAGATTTTTTTAGGTTGGGGAGGTTAGCTTTGTGAGAGTATAAATTGTTATTAACATAGACATTTTGCGAACAGAAGAGCGTCAATCAAACGACAAAATTTTGCTTACAAACAAAGCCTGGCTATAAGGAGCTAAATCCTTCCAAACCCAGCTATAATAGGAGGAAATACGGTACATGGGCCTCCCTGGCCTATTTTAACCAAAATGGCATTTATTTTGGAAATGTTACAGGAACATGTTTGTTTTAAATTTCCAATTCATGATTCATCCATTATATTCCAATTATTTATACGTAATTGATAAAATTCTTTGCGTATTCGTTTTTACATAAAAATTATCGGATCCTTGCTAGATAAAAACAAATATCACACTGACGTGGACAACGTCCAGTTTGCAAACGTCAAATATTGATGGGCCATCTAAAACGTCCTCTCTACACTCTATCTTGCCGTTAACAAAATTATTATTTTGTGTAAAAAGCAGAAGGATGTGTATGCAAGTATTTAACCAGTGCGCGTTCCTTATAAGTGTTCTCCAATAGTTAGAAATAGAAAGAATTTTCACGACACACAGATCCAGTGAGGGACTCGTGAAGTAGAATTGTGAATAATTTGTGCATTGATGCTTCCAGTGATGCCGTCCGTACTAGATAACTTAATGTTGAATATCCTGTAGAGGAGAAATGACATTTATCAATCAACTGTCCGATGCATGCCGGAAGAGGGAAAACATACCACTACTGGCAATTACCCTGTTGTGTACCATTTATTGTGTTTAGAAATTTTCCCTCCAATAACATTACTTCATGCAAGTGAAAGTGTAGAGTTTTTATGATGTAGTAACTCAACTGAAAACATGCTATTACTCAACTAATCCTTGTAGAAAATAAAATGTAGCTAGCAGAGAGCAGAAGAGTTGATTTGTCGTGTCTATTAAAATATATACCCAAGTATGTGTGTTCTGGGTAGAAAATCTGGTGTTCTCATCCTCCTGACTGAACGAGCTTGTCATAAAAGTTAACCAAGTCATTTAGAAGACAGACCGCTTGAGGCTTATTTATGAGCAATACG
This sequence comes from Akabosia matsudoensis, assembly GCA_019593645.1. NCBI lineage: Eukaryota > Metazoa > Arthropoda > Collembola > Entomobryomorpha > Paronellidae > Akabosia > Akabosia matsudoensis. The sequence continues at coordinate 28,358 of VICI01000556.1, read as the reverse complement.
ATAAGCCCGTCACACTAAAAATTTACTGTCATTTTCTTCGTCTAGGGAGTCTGCTGTGAGCGTTAAACTCTGTTGTAACTTTGAACGCTAAAATACAACAGCAGAGGTGACCATGTAAAGTTACCGTAGGTAGCATACATAGTATCCCTTTTGGGCCTCCGCTTTGGATGCCTGGAATGGCTGTTAATCTCTGGTTGAGATGACTAACTACCTAAAACGCTCTTGCCAAAATAGTGTAAAAACTTTTACAGAGACAATAAAACTGTGATGGGAAGAGAAGCTTTTTTTAACCAGCGAAATTCCCTTCATTTTCTCCACACATAAATCACCACACTATTATTTTTACCGGCCGTAAAGCATGTAAAATCTAATAAGCTAGTGAGGCTGGATTATTTAACACGAAAAAGTGTCAAGCTTCCCTTTCTCCTCAAAAAAAGGAACAGAAAAGCAAAATTCTCCTTACTTATTATCACTTTGATGAACGAAAGGATTAAAGAGTCTGTTTCAACAGCATCAACTTTTGTCGAAATAAAACTTTCAATAAAACGCACTTTTTACTCATGCATTTCACGTTTGGCTGTTTACCCTTCCCTGAAAACCGGAATCTGGAAAGCACATATTCAACGTTCAATGAAGAAGCCAGAACGTTTCAAAGTCGGAGTAGTAATTAGTATGCTAAACAAGATTTTTTGTGGACTGAAGTTTTTGTGAACCTATTTTTATGAACCTGCTCATTTGTCGACTATCTAGCAGAACTGGGAACCAAATTTACTCCGGAAATCAATTCCGTTTTTGCCGAGGAGAAAGCATCATTTGGCTTATTTTCTAAAAGGTACTCTCTATTCTTTACAACAGGGAATATGGACGTACGGGGACGTCTTTTCTGTGAGAAAGTCGATGTGGATTATATTTCCGCTGGAAAATTGGCCTCATTTCCATTCAAGCCACGTGATAAGCAATGTTCTTTTTTTTTCTAACGAAATCTTTTGGCTTGTGTGCATGTTCGGAGTGCGGACTACTTTCATAATCACGATCTTCGAGCATCCTCTCATGAACATGAAACGTATCTTTTTGTGGATTTTTTCGGGTCGGCAGAATGTACTTGTCATTGTCATTATTACAATGACTAGTGCCACTTCTCCACCACACTGAGACCGTGAAATAAAACGTGTCTTATAAGGATAAAACTGCATGTATAACTGCGCCTGCACCATTATACCTTCATTTTTGCATTTAATTGCAATTTATAATGAATTTGTAAATGACCTTGTATATAAAACCTGCTCATAGAATTCATACGAATTGGGAAAAACATTCAAAGTTTGTGCAACAATAGTAGAGAAACATTGGTTTGTGTAGCACAGCCCTGATAGGATAGACATTGGGGTTCGTCCTCCTGTTCGCGTGGTGTTTTATTGTAGACATGGGATTGGAAGTGAATATTGTGTTCATCAATGACTTTTGGTATATTAAAGATGAAATATGTAGGCTGAATTGTTTTGTCGTTATGATGAGGAATACTATTTGACATATGGCGAGAAGGTGGCAGACTACGCGGACAAAGTTGTTTAAGGTTTATTATTAACAATTAACTAATGAATTTATCCTGATTTTGAGGGCTGAATAGTTATATTTTTGTATGAAACATATTCCATATGAGTTTTGTTTCAGTTTTGCCATTGGAGAGTGGAAAAGTCTCAAAAAGGCTTCTTCACGAGCCATTAACTATGTATATTCCAACGTGACCTGAATTTTTTGTTGCCTTCCGGTTCTGAAAGGAATGTTATTTCGTCCGGATGGGAAAATGGCTATTACAGAAGATATATTAGTGAGAACAGTGTACCTGACTGTGAAGTGCAAGATGATGAGGGCAGTCAATAGCCTAGAAGAAAGCGGTTTTAAAATTAATCATTTTTATAGTCGTTTCATTACATGACCATTGATTTCGATACTGTACGTATGTACTTTATCTAGGCTAGTCACTGGCAGAAAAGAAACAAATAGGCGGATACAGATAGCATACTAATTTTCTTTTCCTCTCACAAATGAAAACATTCTTTAATGACTGTTTGTGTGTTTTGGATCCACGGAGGAACCAGTTTAAGGTGATTGGACTTTCTCCTCCGTTTAAATAGTGAGATTGCAACGTTCCAAGTTAAGAAACGTGGAAAGAATGCAAAATTAACAGCTAGATTCTTTTGGAAATGGGATCGAAGAAGCAACACAGCTATAAAACGCACATTGATTACGTATTTCGAAACCATTTCCATATAGCTTTGTCAGGACTGCGTCCGCCAGCAGTTCATAGATTACCTTGTCCCCGCATACTAGTCATATTGCATTTTGAAATCGCTCAGATTCCGGAGAAGGGTGTATTAGATGGGGCAAAAAATGAATACATGCAATAAATATGTGTTTAACTCCAAAACATGATAAATAACGCACTCTTTTATTATCCTAAATTCACAAACGTGAAAATTTCCCGACGATTTTTTCAGACAATAGTGAAAAAGGGATAAAAGGGAGATTATGATAACAAATGGTGAATTGGTAAATAAGTAGTTTTGGAATGAAAGAAATGAGAGCATGCTGAAAAAAAGAGAAAAAGAACACAATAAGACCACTCACAGATGGGAGAAAAGAAGTATGAAGCGCTAAGCGCTATACATTTAATTGTATTACAGGTCATAATGAACGCACGTTTGGAAAATAAGAAGTTTTCAAAGGAAAAAAACTATTGAGGGTATTACTGCGATACTCACGAGATAGAAGTAAAAGGAACTGTGGAAAGAAAAACAGACTGGACACGTCGAGTAAAAAGTATATAGTGAGGAGTCACGTATCTGAAATAAAAGCGACCAATAACTCGGATTATTGAAGTGAAATAGACAGTCTCATGGAAACACCAAAACCCGTTGCAAAAAGTTAGCTAAACTAAAGTAGCCGTTACTTGGTTTAGAATGGGCACACGTAAAATAGACCGGACCCTTACATACTAGGCTTACACCCTGTCTGACCTCTCTCCTTGCGAAAACAATTAGAGAGAAAGTGAATTTGTGGAAACTGTTTACCCATATAAATACATTCCCGCCTACATACACCAACTGATACCGAGTGGCTGATACCTTCGGTTGTCATGTTTAAGGATCCAAGTTTAATCGAGCTTTCCACGTCGTTTGTTTGGTTTGGTATCCCCCCACAGCTGTATGAAAGATAACAAAAACAACTTCGTTCATCCTTGTTTTTAAAGTTGGTTGAAGTTATTTTACCCTTCAAGCAAAGTATGTGAATACTTCTCTTCGTTGCACCAAAGTCGTCGCACATTTTTTCAACTTCTTTCCGTATTAAAATTATGTTTGGTATGAGAATGCTTTGTGAGACGACTAATTTTGCTTAGACAGCGTATGAGAAAGAAAAATTCGCTGAGTTGACATTTTTGTTTTTTTTCCTTAAAGATATGGAGCAGTAGTTTTCGCTTTGATAAAATTGACCATAGTAATAAGATTATGATCATTTCTTTGACTCAATCTGGTGCTTAGATTATTGACGACATTTTTCGTTCTCCTCATTCTCCCGAAAACATCTCAATGATCCCTTCAGTCTATAACAGTTGTAATAACGGGCCTTTATTTTCGTTTTGCTTTCACTTCGAGTGCAACAAGAGCTAATACAAAAAGATGACGGTATATTACAGGACAAAGACAATGGTTGTCTTTTCATTGTAAAAAGCTGTAGAAATCCTCTTCCCTCGTGCCTTTACACTCTCAAGAACTCCGTATGCTTTCGCTTGATAATCTTTCTAGAAAGATCAACCTTTTTTGGTCGTCATCAGCAGCATCATCACTACTACTGTTATTGAAAAGCGAAAGAAAATGAAAAAAAAAACTCTCATCACGCAAAAAAAAAGTAGAAGAAAAAACACACGGACGGCTGCATCAGCACGTATGGTGAGAAACAAGAAAGAGGAGCAGATAAGCAGGATATTCTTAGAGTCATTTAAAAATATATCAACCACTTGACTCCCTCCTTCGTAGATGGAGAGTGTCATTTTCAAATGTAATTCTTGTTGGGTATAATCACTAGTGAAAATGAGAAAGAAAGTGAGAGAAATCCTTGGGAAGATCATTACGTTTTTGTTATTGCTTTTTCCGATTTGCTTTCTTTGCGTTTTTCTTCTTTGGGTCCTTACAAGGTCCACAGACAAAGTCGACATTCACTGGACCCTTTTCGTTTGTTTATTTGAAATGGAATAAAAGATAGCAGATGAAATGCTGTGTGTATATATACATGTGTGTCTTGAAGTCAATTACAAGAAGCTCACTATGATATGCAGTATCTAGTTTCATATCAATATCAACTGACACTTTCTCTCGCTTTTTTTCTGAGTCAGCCGACCCGTTATAATAAAATTGTATTGGTTTCGTCTGAGAGTTTTGGGGATAATATGAAATCCAAAACCAAGAAGAAAAGCCAAGTGCGCCGTTTATCCAGATACGAGTGCACCTCAGAGATTCCCGGCTTTCTCTTAAAGCGCGTCTCACATTTCCTCATTTTCGAATAAGCGAAAACGTAAAGAGATATATGAAAACAAACTATCTTCGGGCTTCTCAGATTGTAGCGTTTGTTTTTCCTTCAAAAGAAAGAAAAAAACATGTGTAAGTTTGCTATCACATGCGATTATCCAAAAGAGTAAAAATTCTTCGAAAAAGAACTACAACCTTGTTTTTAGAAGGTGACATGAAAACATGTTGGGCAAGCCATGTTTCTACGGAAGAATGAACAATGAAAAAACCCGAAAAGTCTTTGAGGTTAGATAAGAGAAATACAGTGAAAACTCGTTTCTCGACTGTAACAAAAGCTTTGTATCTGGATGATGAACTGCAATATGTTTCTCTCATACACACTGCTTTGAAATGGAATTGTATACATATATTGTTAGTCGTGAGAAAGGCAGAGAAGTCTTCAAAGCAATCATCATCACTTTTAAAATGAAGAATATTATTTTAAAGGGCTATGGAAGTATTTATGAGCTACGATTATGTTAAGATCCAATATATATTACAACTAGAGCTGACCAGCTGAGAAAACAAAACAGCTTCTGCTTCTGTAGTGGCCAGTCTACCTACCTGAAAATGAATTCAGTAAAAGAGCAAAACTATACCAGCGGAAGTTCAGAGAAAGCAATTATCCTGATCGCCCCATAATCCTCAAAAGTATTTAATGAGGCACGCTGGTGCTCCTACGGAATAATGTTGTACAAATAACACAGGTTATCTTTTTGCTGTATGCATGGACGATAAGTCTTGAGTTATTATTCGAACTGACGAAAAAGTGTATATCAACACCGGATACTGGTTTATAGAGGCAACATCTTGTAATAATAGAAGTTTACAATATTGTATTTTGCTTTCTTTTGCAGGGCCGTGCTCATTTGAAGACACCAAGTGATTATCAAGCTGGAATTTTTTCGGAGTAATCCATGATTGATAGGTGACCTCCTACTGAAACATTTTTTAACCTGAAGTGAAAGTCGTTAATCGGTTCCAGTAAAAAACGTATATGGCTAACCCTTATCAAGTCGCTATCCTGTCACGGAGGGAAAGCAAGCGAAACAATTTATCATCAGTGATTCTTCTCTTTAGGAGCAAGCTTCCACGTTATGACCCTCAACATTATCGGAAGGATCTTTTTAATCATTAAGCAGCCCATGGTTTGGCAAGTGTATGGTTAAGGGAGTGCGACACGCCAAACTAGAATGTGAAAGTGAGATAAGAGAGAATGTACCATGAGAACAGTTTTTCTCCGACTGCCCCCTCTTGTCAGGGTGGCTGAAATGTTAATGAACTCCCTGCCAGACAAAATTGTCAAGGAATTAGTAGCCCCACCACCTTTACTAATATTTAAGACTATCAAATAAACCTTTTAGTAAGGTCGACTTTTCTAAAATGATTAATTAACCAACACAGCAGGTTTTGTGTTGTCAAATAGATAAAATAAAAAATGTGTGTTTTTATTGCTTAAAGATGCTCCAGCATACAACGTTGTCTATTATGAAAAAGGTTGGGAAAGTAAAAGCAAAATAACAGTTATTGTGAAGACCTGTTTTATTTCGGTGCGTATAAGCGAATCCCATATTTATTACATACTAGTTAGCAGGACAAGTTGGAAAAATAAATATCTGGAGAAATTACGTGCAGGAGAAAATTCGGTTGGTTTCAAATGAAAACTTTGATAGAACTCTCCCATACGTCATATTAACGGAGACAGCTCGACTGAGAAAAAAGTTATCAGACAGTTGGAGAAAGTACAACGTTGTTTTTATTCTCAGAGATTTTCCCCCTTTTTTTACCATTATGTTCGGAAAACGGACAAGATTTGAAATGATAGGAAGAGCAAGTTGGTCCAGTGCTGGTGGCGGTGGTGGTTGGAGAAAGTTGAACGCTAAAGTTTGTTCGTCTATCAGTTTGCTGGTTGTCATGGGACTTAGCTTCGTTTCTGGATGCCCATCTGACTGTGTGTGTAAGTGGAAAGGTGGCAAACAGACTGTTGAGTGTGTCAATCGAGGACTCCGCACTTTTCCACACAACATTGATCCCGGAACGCAAGTAAGATCTCATTAATAGCCCATCAGATAATAGAAAGTTGTAAAGACCGGACGTTTTTACTTGAACTGGACAAAAATGGCGGTTGCTTCAGATAGCTTCGTTTTCTGACGTTTATGCCTTGATAGTTGATACTTTTGCTGAAAAGAAAGCGGCAGTGCTTCCTCTCTTTAGTTAATGAGAAATTGGAGAAGACTTTTTAATGATTATCAGAAGAAATGTTTTCTAAAAAATACAATCGGTAAAGGAAGAAGTATTTTGCAAACTTACAAAACTTTTACTATTTAATATTATTCGCTCTCATGTTACTGTCCTTCACGTTGTGCTTATCGTAAGACTACTCATATGTCATCATCATCTTCCCAACTACCAAAAATCCGTCGTTTACAAGATATGTCAGGAAAATAAAGATGAATTCAAATAATAGGATTTGTATTTGCTGCATAAAAAAACAGGTAGCTTAGCCAATAGGGTAGGCATACAAGAGAGCTGTCTATGTTTATGAATAAGACATGTTAGTTCAGTTTCAAGTAAGACACTGTGTATAAGTCTTGAATTATTTAAGACAGCATTCCCCAAATCTGTCAGACACATCTCAAACGTAACACGACCTGACCCTGATTTTTCAAGAAAAGATGTAAAAGTCCTAGAAGAGTACAATCGCAAAAAAACTTATTCTTACATACAATAGAATATGATTTTTTCCTAGTGTGCTAAACAAGCATATGCCATTTTTGTCGGTGGAAAAAGTTAAGACAAGAGAAAGTAGAAAACTTGTTAGATTGTGAAAGGAAACAAAGAAAATGCTTTAGCGCCCGTCAGCAGTCTTGACTTGAACTGAGTTGTACATTACTTAAAAAGGACCGAGAACAGTTTTTCCTGCTCTCGATGATCACTACACGTTCTCTGGCATACTTTCTCTTTTCAGGTACTTGACATCTCTGGAAACAAGTTTGAAACACTACCTCCCGATCATTTCATTCGGTCGGGGCTTATCAACCTTCAAAAAATCTACTTATCGCGATGTCAACTGTCACACATCAACTCTCGTGCATTTCGCGGTCTTAGCAACCTCGTAGATTTGGACTTGAGCCAGAACGTTTTGGGCGAGGTCCCGTCCCCAGCTTTTCCTGACTGTCAAGGACTCATGAAGCTCATCCTGAATGGCAACCCAATACGCAGCCTCTCCAAAAAAACTTTTATCACACTTCAGTCACTCACCACCTTGGAGCTGAGTCACTGCGAAATTGACCGGATCGAAAAGGTCTGCAAAATCCAAGTGTATTTTTTTCTTAATTTCGATTGAATGGTTGTCTGTTTTAAGGAACAGAAGGCGAAAATAACTATGCCACTGTTTTCTGCCGCCAGCAATGTCTTATCATGTAATCATTATCACTTTCGTTCAAAGGAGAAAAGAATAAGAAAAAGTGTTCTCTATGTAGGTATTTGCGTTACTTTTTTGGCGCTACTTTATCGATCCTTTCGTTTCAATTTCCGTTCTCTCAGAATAATAATAGCAACCACCCACCATGTATCATTTTCTTTTTAAACTTTTTTTCTCCAATTTACTCTCTTCCACGACAGCCATGAGAAAATTACAAGGGTCTCCAGAATGAATGTAAAACCAGAGCTCTTTTATTTTCGAGTGCCTGCTCTGTGTGAAAAATGCGATAGTTCTTTTCTTCTCGATCTATAATCTGTTATCGTAATCTCCTCGGTACGTTTTCTGTAAAAACGTCCCGAATGGTCACTCGTGTTTTTTGTAGGTCGGTAGAGAGAGGAGGGTGAATAGTGGACCGACAAAAACCTACCGTAATTAACTTTCTCTCTTAGAGCTTGGCTACTTTTTGGCATCTAAGCGAAAACTAGTAAATTTTGTGGGCCTCGGGAATATCCTAGAGAAAAATTGTCTCGAAACAATTATATTGGGAACAACTTTGTTGCATTTTTTTCGCAGCTAAGCTTCTCGAAAATCAATAAAATATTATGCAAGCCTCGGTCAGCTCGTAAAATCGTGTATTCACGAGAGAGAATCTATATTCCTTTATTCTGTTAGCCTGCCCGCCTGTCTCTTGGTCCTTTTGAACAGGCGGAGAACTTTAAAAGAAAATAAATAAGGCGTTTTTTTTTCATTTTGTAAATAAAAGAATATGTTGAAGGCATAATTTTACTTTTTCAAGACGCCTATAAGGAGCTTTTTCTGTTTGCCAAAAATAGGTGCATTTTTCATGAAGAATTGATATCCTTTATGTACGCCTTTAAAAAGTGTATTAAATTTCACCAGAAAGAAATGCGAAGCGTAGTTTCCTTTTTTTGTTCAGAGCGAGGACTAAAATCCCGTATGATGCGATGAGTTGAAAGATGATTGAAGGGAAAAATGAGAATCTCGTGGGAGCCAGGAACTACAGAGGGCAATAACTACAAGTGTGCAAAACAGGCTGCTTCCACCAGTCAAAAAATTCTTGCAGTGATTTTTCAAGAAAAAAAAGCTAGCGCGTAGGAAAGTGTGTTTCTGTATGGATGATTGAAGGAAAAATGTATGTATGCGGATTTTATTGTCTACTTTCTCTTTTTCTCATTCTGTGTTTTTTGTGTGTGTGGTGGTAATTGCCGCCATCCTCAGGGAGCATTTGAAGGGCTGCTCAGTTTGGAATGGCTTAAGCTGAATGGAAATCGACTCAAGAGGATTTCTGGGCTTGCCAGTCTCCCCACGGCACTGAAAGGCGTTTACTTGGAAGAAAATCCGTGGGAGTGTGATTGTCGGCTGCTAGAACTTCGCGTTTGGCTTGCCGAGCGAAACGTTGCCAATTCTGGAGAGCCCCGGTGCTCAGGGCCGGATCGATTGGCGAATGTGACTTTGAAAGACGTTGCTGAGGAGAACTTCGCCTGTGCTCCGGAACTTTCGCCAACAACAATGTACCAAAAAATTGGTAAGATAAATAAAAACGACAAAAATTGCCATGTCTAATTGTGTAGTCTCATTAGATCTACTTTCAGTGTGTTTGTACTCTATGAGCTTGAGCTTGTCACAAGTGACAAAAATGAAATCAGAAACGAGAGTTTTGTATGGGTAACAAGGTTATCTTTTCTTTTCTCGCCTTTTCTGGCGACGACTTTTACCTACCTGTTTTCCCTTCACAGCGGGGATTCTTATCAAGAATCATTTTTCGTAGCTGGTGGTCTTTCCAGTCTTCATTTGCTGTTTTTTCAAAGCACTAAGCTGATTAAGACACGTAGAGCGCGTGGTAATGACAGAAATGAAAGTCGCTTAATAAACGTACAGAAATTGGTACCCAAGAATGAGCCAACATAAAAAATTAGAGAACAAAAATCTATGGAATGTATGGCTCTCTGAAAAAATTTCATTACTGGATCATAATTTACATTGAAATTTAGAGAACTGTTCTTCTGGTCGCTTACATGCACTGTGGGAACAAGATAACAAAAAAATAAACCGAACAGACGTGCAAAGAAGCACAGAAATATAGATGTTATACAGGTGCTGAAAAAATAAGTCTACTACTACGAATCACAACTTAAAGGCACTTGAATAGACTCGCTTACTCGTTTCACATTGCAGGGCAGTTACAAAACTAGGCATCGCGTAGTTTTTTCAAGATGCGATTGCAAATTCACTTTTCCACCTATTGATCGTAAGCCCTTGTACACAGATTTGTAAGTTGTTTCAATAAGACATAACATTGGCAATACAGAAGCAAATAAGTTTAACCATGTTTATGATGACAGATATATTCTAGAACCAGGAAAAATGGAACGAAAATGGTCAAAATTTTCAGTTCAATGCATCATAAACTTACACACTACACACCGACATAGTTGCTGTAAAATTGTACTAGTTTTTTGTCCACCCACAGAGTTATGGATACATTTTTGTGGTGAATAGAGATTGTCCTTAGGTCTATACCTACATATCCACACATTTGCGCAAGATGCTGTAAAATTGATTTAAAAAAAAATAAAAATAAATAAAAATATCTATTTGTCAAAATAGAAGATGTTAGTTCCTAATAGTTCTGGATGAACTCGGGCCGTACAGACGGACGAAAATTGTCCAACCTCGGCTGAATTAAGCTCGGCTAGGTATTTTATGATTGATAATGTAGTAAATTACTATACACTCTGTGGAGTCCCTATTTTTCATCCACATATACCACTTTGACGTAAGCTTGCAATTTTATTTCGACTAACTTCAACCGTGTTTTCTAAGGCATACATATACATTCTTTAGAACCGTATTTAACCGTAGGCGAAGAAGTGAATCGAATGGGCATTTCCGTATTATTCTCGTTCGCGGTACCTTCAGCTCCGTGTTTATTTATGGACGCGCAGCCAAGTCAACATGCAGGCTTTGTAGCTTAGCCTCCTCCTCCTTCTAGTGTGTAAAATCATATATGCGCTATGCAGGTGCGATTGATATTATTGTTCACGTCCATATTGTTCATGCACTATTCTCAGGTTCGTCGAAGTACAAAAAAAAACAAGACCTCATGATGTGATAAAAGTAAGCTTTCCCTACTTTAAGTTAAGAAGAGCAGCGGACAGATAGTCCCGGGCCTTGTGTTGCTGTCCATTATCGTCGACCCAGTACGATTACCCAAAGGAGAATTCTACTTAAAATAGGGCATTTCAGAAAAAAATGAAAATATTATCTAAAAGAATAGCCCACAAAAAAATTCATTCAAAACACAGTCTCAATGACTGTGTATCTTTAAAATTAAGAGCAGGTACTGATAGATCGGTGTCGTTACTTGGCGCTGGATTAGTGAAAACGCTGAGTCTTTCGTGTACGCAAATGCATCGCACTTTAAGGCTAGTCTAAATACAGTACTGTCGTGCACAGGCGTGCAGAGCAGAATGTATGATTTTAATTTTTGTAACAGAACAGACAGCTAAGGCGCATAGCAAACAAATCTACGGTCTACTATCTTAGCAATCCGATTAAGTAAAACTTATTGCAATATTATTTTTAGTGTTCATGAATTTACACAACACTTATACACCCACTACCTCAAGCTGCGCAACTTATCATCCAGGTTATTTCCAGCGCACATAAGGTAAACTTGCCAACGATCACTCATACCTGGAAATGTATTCTGTCCCTGAAAAGGAAACTCATTTCCCACTCGAGTAACCATTGACATGTTTTTCATCACGACCACGCCACTCATTTTGCTGACCAGCATTGGTATCAGTGTTCTCGTGAAAATCCCATCATCTAGGGGATTTTCATTGAGATTATAGAGTCGCGTAATCAACACGCAGTTCCATGTGCCACTTGTCATTCAAGATGACAGATATTTTTTACAAGTTTTACGAAAATGTCTTATTAGAGGCTTCTACTCCTACACATTCTCTATTTATTGTTGAGGCTTCAGCAAGCTCACAAGTGGGTACGGATTTTTTTCCCATTTCTTCAATTTTATTCTGAGGGTTTTAGTATTTCCTTGGAAAAAAAAATTGTACATATTTTTTTTCCAAGGAAGTGCTAGTACATCTCGTAATCATGTCTCTAGATCCGAGGGAGAATGCTGGTGAAACTCCGCCGCATATATTTTTTTCCAATTTTGTCGTCACTCAACTGAAAATCAATTTTGAACATACTCTGAGTTAATGCCGGAGGTACGGGAATCAAATGGCCTATAGAAATTGGAAAATACGCAGAGAATGTTCAAGTGTACCACCACAACATCGATTTGCATTTTGTGTTAAATATATTTTCCTACCACGAAAATCCTGCCTTTCGCAGGTCACGGCGGAAATCCTCCATTAAAACGCTTACTCTAAGCTGGAAAATTCTGTCTTTTTCCTTCAACAATAAAACCAAAGTTGATCAACGGAGAACAATTATTACTTACGGAGCCTCGTAAATTTTAATAAAGTTCAATTTCAGTGACCAAAATGAATTATACCGATCTTGTGTCTTTTTCCTTCAACAATAAAACCAAAGTTGATCAACGGAGAACAATTATTACTTACGGAGCCTCGTAAATTTTAATAAAGTTCAATTTCAGTGACCAAAATGAATTATGCCGATCTTGTTAGTAGATGGTAATTTGATGCTTAGCAAGCACATGCAAAACTAATTGAAAATGGAATGTACATTTTCATTTTAACAAGGGCAAGTGGACTTTAGATTAGATCTTGCTCCTATGAGCACTACTCCTACGGTACTTACATTCAGTCAGCGTCTGTTATTGACTCCATCAACCAAATCTTCCAAATAGTCGTATTCCAGCCAAAATTAAAATTGTACATCTGCATGTCTCGAAAGTTGAACACATGCCACAATACAGCAAACTACTGGATTTATTTGATTTTATTTGTAAAATGGTTGAACAACTTTCACCAGCGAGCAAGGATCATCTCGGAAACCAAAAACATCTCAGTTTTATTTCCCCTTCAAGATATACCTGAAAATCCTTTCTGGATTTGCAGGATTTCCTTCAAGCTTTCTGTCCTCATTCACAGTTGTGGGAAAAAAGGACAACATGTTGGATTTAAAATATATCTAAATAGGCTACTTCCCCTAATTTTCTGCCATGTAGACGAAAAAAAATCCACCTCCCCAGAGGAATTTTTTTTCTCCGAGTTTCACTACAGGAAATAAAATTCCATGAAATAAAACTGACTAGCACTCGGCACGACAGCTACTGACGTTTATAATCTAGATGGAATAGATAACTTCCTAGTTGGTTAAAGTTTCCGTCTCTAGTATTAAATCTGAAGACTGCTTTTGAGATCACGCCAAATGACTATTTTTGAGAGTTGGAATGACCAACTGTTTTATGATGTCACATGTGGATACTTTCTTCAGCAAAAATTCAAATTTTCAGTCCATAAAACTTTCCCCACAGTTTTCTATGTGACGTTATTGAAAGTTAAACGAGGGAAATGGTCTCTGAAGACATATATAAGAGATAACACAGATAAGAGAGTTTGCAAAGGTGTTCCAAAGTTTCCGACAAGTAATATGACCGCTCCTAGAAACGGTGAATACTTCGCTCCCCACATAAAATGAAAATCTGCCGCTAAAGAGATGACGTTTTTACCTCACATAATTTAGTTTTTTTTTTGTCGTCAAACGTTACATGTTGCTCAACAAGATTTTCTTTTTAAAAAACTTTTCCAAGGAGAAACTGGGTTCCTTTGATGTAGATGTACTATGCCTTCTCTTGCTGAAACTCAGATTTCACTCGGTATTTGTCAATAATAAATTCGTTTTCATTATGTGCGTCAGGCGATAATATGAACAAACTTGGAAAAAAATGCTTCTGGAGAAAGTCGCAATTTTATTTTCAGCAGGGAAATTACTACCTGAAAACTTTCCTGGCACGAGATTTGTGAAGATGATGGTCATTTCCCCTGTTCCATAAATAAGTTTCGGAAATAATTATTTAGTTGTTAATGTGAAGCGATGAGCAGCTTTCAACGAACGTTAATTTTGTTTTATTAACTGCCATAATAGTTATCATTTATGGCAGTTTCGGGTAATAATTGAAGTTTATATACATTTTTAACCGGGTGGGACGTATAACTCGTACGAATCTTGGAAAAAAATTGTGATCTCTCGCTAGGTGAAAGTAAATACCTTCTTAGGCCGAGAAAATGGGCATTGTTTTCCACGACTAAAATAATGAAACACAAACCTTCTTAATAATGTTAATTCCTATCGGCGCCTTGGAAGGGGCAATTTTTTGTTGCCACAGCGAAAATGGAGACTTTGAACTTTCCCTGGTTTCCTCTGTGAAACTATATGTACTTAGATAGAAAACTGGAAAATGATGATAATAACAGTAATCCTTTTGATTACTACTTTCGTTTTTTAATGGCCACATTTTCCAACTTTCGTAAACTTTCCTGGAAAATAAAAATGGTAATTTTTAATGAAAACTCCTTTTTTGTTCATTTCTAGGTGAAGGAAAAAATGTATCGTTACTTTGTAAAGTGTCATCAACGCCTGAGTCGACAGTTGAATGGTGGTTTAATGGTCAGCCCGTGTCCAACAGCTCACTCAATATGGTGGTAGATACGACCGTCTCAGGAAGTGGTTTACCCGGAACAGTGTCTAGCCCGTTCAACTACGCAACCCACTCGAAACTGGGTAGTGCCTCAGCGTTATCCTCAGGCCCAGGTGGCCTTCCACAGGGGGGTGGAATCGAAAAGAAGAGCGAACTTTTAATACTCAACGCAACTGCCGATGAAAATGGGACATTTGTTTGTGTAGCTCGTAACCCTGGGGGCGTCTCGATGGCCAATTTTACCCTTCGTGTGCTGACCAAGTATGAGGCTGATCTGCCCACCAATCTCGGGGGAATCCCAAACTTCGTCGTGAACTATCCAAACCTGATGATAATTATAGTTAGTACATTAGCAGTGATAGTGCTTGTGATCCTTCTCGTTTGTTTCTTTTTTCTGCTCTGCAAATGTTCCCGTCTTTGTCGGCTTGAGAAGAGAAGACGCAGCGGAAGCAGTCCAAGGGGGACTACTAGTCGGCGGGGAAAGGGAGGTGAAAATCCCACCAGCAATGGGAAGGGTAAGCATGCCAAGTCTGACTCAAAAGACGGGACCATGGGGAGTGTGGTCAGTGGACTGGCAGTATGTGGGGGGAAGTTGGACAGGCATCTGTCAGAGACAAGTACTCTCACAACCCATACTAAATCAAATGGGTCAGTCTTTCTCCTGAGTACAAGTTCAGAGCTAGGGCTGGGTGATTCCAACCCTGACCTTATTGAAGGGGTCAAAAGGATGGAGGGGGATGGTCTTGAAACGTCATTCTCCCATGCGCACTTTAATGGTACTGTATACTGCTCTACGCCAGGAATTCAAGAGGGTGAAAGCAGCTCGGTGGCGGCAACGTCTTCAGGATATATGCAACAGCCACCACCCCACTATGCGACCTTGGGACATTGTCCGCCCTCGAGTAGTAACTTATCTAGCACAAGTGCCATTGTTCTCGAGCCACAGTTAGGAAACGGCCAGTTTCCCGCAGACTATGGACTTCCAAAGGGGCTAAACGTAACTACTCTAGTTCGAAGATCACCATCATTTCCGGTGAATTCAGGAGGGGTACAACCTCTCCCGAGTAACTACGACCTTGCGAAATATCCTAAAGAGTATATCAGTCCACAACAGACAAGCTATTCAAACTATGGTCCAGTTCCACAACAAGTTGTGTTTCCACATGGAGCTCCGCCTCCTAATTCCCAAGACTTCTTCCCCGCGTATATCCTTCCTCCAGGGGCGTACGTAACAACGTTTAGTTCCCCAGGAGGCGAAGAATACACAGTGACGATGGGAGGTTACATGGAGGGTTTAACTGCTCCGATCAACTGCTCTTGTGCTCCTATACTAGAAGGTACTGAGCCCCCAGAAGAGAAAGTGGAAAGTGTGGAAATGTCTCCGAGAAATTCGCCCTCCATTGTAGTTACGTCAAGTCAGACGACACAGACGGGGACGAGTCCGGTGTCGCCAGAAGGGCCAGTTAAGACGGGAAGTGGCGTAGAACATTCTCCGAAAAAAGGTCTCAGTAAGGTGATTTCGGCAGCAAGCAATAAAAACGGGAAACAAGGTATACTTACGAATAATAACAAGCCTAGTAGTAGCTCCAACGGTCGACTTCAGAGACAGTTGACCACTCAAGTTAACGAAAGTCCAGATGAAGGCTACGAGGATGAAAGTGCAGAGGGAACGGAAATCTAATTAAGGCTCTACTGTACATTTGAAATGTCTCGCTGCGTGTTTTCATCACATCACATGACAACGCTTATATGGTTTACAGTTTTTCCACGGAGCACACGACCTGGCTCACCTAGTAGCGAAATATTTATACTAAAAAATGATAAGTTTTCAAAATGGAGATACTTTCATCCTTAATTTAACTAGTTTGTAGAGAGTGAAAAAGGAAGGAAAATAAATTTGGGAGAGTAAAGTGACACCCGACAATGTGACACCTAAAATCCCTGTACAGCGGTGGAAGTGAAAGTAAACAAGGTTTAACTTGATTACCTACTTTCTGCTTAACCAACAACAAAAAAGGACGAGTCCCAAACCAAGTATTTATTTTTGTTTTTGTGGCAATGCTGGCGGGTCGCTGCCAAGCACAATAAAACTTTTCAACAAAAGTAAAGCTAGTAATAAATCAGATTTTGTGGTGAAACGCGAACAAAACTTTCTCTTAAAGACAACAACGACATGACTCCACGAAATGAATTTATCCCGGGATAAACGGCATTGTCAATAATGCAAAAAACGACTAATTAATTTGGACAGGAATGTTATATGTGTGATTTAATTTCAATTGCATAGGGGACGTCCCGCTTTTTTTTTTCTTTAATCAGCAATTTGGGAGGTCAAATAAGCGGTTGTGGCTTCTTTTAAATCGTTGCGCCAGTTTTATAAAAGGAATCTAAACTACAATTTTTACGCTTTTCGTCGGGCTTCTTTTCTACGTCAAAAACGAAGGTACTCAGAAACATTGTGTCAAAAGTAGGCAAGAGTTATTCAAGTTCTTTCTCGTGGAGAAAGTTTTGTTAGTAGTGTATGTTTTACGGACAAAAATATATAGTCTGAGAGCATAGACGTTTTTTAAAAAGAATAGCAGCAATTTTTCACCACTAACTATCCTCAAAGGTGCATGTTGGCAATCAAAATAAAACGTATTTCGGAGTGAGGATTATAAAGAAATTAAATTAAGAGACAGTTTGTAACCCAAATTTTTTACAACCTTTCACATAAAAAAGAATCCTGCTTCTGTTTTGTACGACAAACTAATGTGTATGCCAATGAAATTAATGTTTGATAAATTGTAAAAAAAATCGTTTGTAAGTATTGAAAATTATGTGTAAAGATTGTAGGTAGTAAGAGTAACAGTCTAAGAAACAATGAGTATACGTTTCAAGATAAACAAATCACCGAAATAAGAAATATTTTATTTACTGTCATTGTACAAAAATGAGTGAAAGCCGAGCGTTTTGTAGAGACTAAGTACACGTACCCCGGATTTTTTATTTTTTACCTGGATTTATTTTCTGTAGTGTTAACTGACTCTAGACAATACAATATATTTTCTAAATGACTGTAACCAAGTATCGCGCATCTCTGGTTCTTTTTTAAACTCGTTATGCTTAGAAGAAAAATGCTTGCGAGCGGCTACACCGTAAATGACCGGAACCCGTTTTAGAATTCCGGAGATTGCGGATCGATTTGCGGAAATGGAGACAAATACTAGTTGAATTCAGGTATACAATGTCAATTAACGCTAGTACTATCAGTCTTGGTATTCTAAATACAATAAATGCAAGTTTTTTGCTATATGTTATAGCTGAAAGCGGAGCACAGTATCGAATTTGGCTTCTTTGACTCATAAGACAATAGTTAATTGGCAGTGTTACCTAAAACCTCTGATTCGAGAGCGACCACTTCGATAAATGAACTGCGCCATCTTATTTTTGGCTTCTAAAAACGTAATTTTGTCACGATTTTCGGTCACTTATCGTGAAGCCTCTCGCAAAGTTTTTTGTGGTTAGCATTTATGTTGCCCTCAGTCCAATAAAATGAATACTCGTATTTTCTGAGGAAAAAAACCCCTGGCTGGCGACGTTTAAAGATTTAAAATAGATAGTAAAACCGGTAAATACATAAATTAATACATTCATTAAAAGTAACCTGACAAAATATATAGCTATGGACTAATTACCAAGTTTTATGGCTGTTGAAAAAAGATCTTACTCAATCAGATTGTTTTCTTAGTAACCCAGTTTGAAATACATACCCTTTTGACTTTATTTTGTATATGAGATTATTAAGATTATTAAAGTATTCTTCAAGTGCTATACACGAAAATACATTTATTGCTGTTAACCTCAAGATGAGTTTAATTAAAAAGTTGTAAAAAAGAAAATTGTTGTGTAAATCAAAACTGAAAAATAAATAAAAAAGGAATATACGAATATTTAATTACTGTAAAAAGCGGTGAGTGGGTACTGTTGAGTGGCCATCGTCCTTTCCTTTCATGTGCCAACGATGATCAAACAAAATCAGCGAAAGGCGGAAGTTTTTATGTATGCGGGAACGACAACGACACAGCCCATAACAGTTTTTTTGATTGATATTTTATTTTTTCAATTGGATAAAAGGAGCATTAAGTGGGTACTCCAAAAGTCTGAAATTGACGGGAACATTGCCGAAATAGATTTTTTTTTTCACGATCAAAACTTATAACAACGAAAAGCTATCAAAGATTAAGAAGGATGTTGAGACTGGAGAGAGTCTATGGATATTGTATGTCGGCGAAGAGAACCGTGGCATGCTCCATATTATTTTAGAGGAACGATTTATGTCATTCTTTCACCTACTAGTGTCCCCTCTTTATTTCTTGGGGATAACACTTTCTCTCCACCCAGATGAGTTGCACTGCATTAGACCAATATAATATTGGCCGAGTACAGAACACTTTTAATGGCCATAAACGATCACCATTTGAAATGTGCCACATTCAGGGAAAAGTTATATGTAGGAACGGAGATTTTGAAAAGGGAAAGTGGGAGAGTAGGAGTCGTGAAGAGTTTATTTTGATGGGATCTTGTAGAACTGCTGATGATGACCAACTACTAAAATCCATCCGTGGAAGATCTAATTGTGTGAGGCGAAAAGCACGTTGTGTGGTCAAGGGAAAAAGGTTTTTTTTTTCAGGAAAATTAGATGGGATAGTTTTACACCAACACCTTTCCTGGAAAAGAGGGAAAATATTCATAACCATGAGCAGTAAGCCAAACATTATTTGCAGGCGGAGTGAAAGTGTAGAAGAAGTTTTACGCTTTGAGTGTACATATTTATGGATATGGCAAAGGACTTTCCCCCTTTCTTCAAGGCGTCATTTTCAGTGGGCTGGCGTCCAAGTTTTTTTTTTAATGCCCCGCCAGTTTGAAAACGCTTTTCTTGGTTTGAGTTATAGTTTCAATTAAATGGAAGAAGGAAGAATTGGAGACGGTGCTAAGGCAGTAGTTTAAGTGAGGTTTATGGCGAAGAAGAAGGGTAAAGTTTTTTTTTGTTTTGCTATCGCTGCGAGAGGTCACTGTCATGAGGACAAAACGTAAACAAAACCCCTAGTTCCTATATTATGCCATAGATCAACCACCACTTACTTTTATAACCAGACTAAAATAGAAATTGGGCGCTTATTCCAATCAGTTACACGTAGAGGAAACATCTAGACACTAGGTTGGTATAAGGCCACATTAACAAACTTTACGTGAGGTAAAATAAGGTAAAGTAAGGAAGGCCTAGCGAGGTAGACACCTTCTTTTCCTAAAAAAAAAAGATACATGAAAGTCGTTTGCCAGCAAACGATCCAATTTTAGAATGGTGTCACGGCTCATTTAAAAAAATCTTGTACCAAGTCGTCCTGATACTGAGAATGAACAGAATCAAACTTTATTATATTCGTTGTTCTAAGATTTCAAAACCCAATTGCTTTCACTGAAGTATGACCACAAAAATAAACAACCGCTCCCTTGCAGAATAAGAAACATTCCTCGTTTTCTCCATTGTAAATGAGATAAACACCATTTGCGAACAGAAGAGTCAAGAAGATTCACGAGCCATCATTTTTTAAACCACCATTGAATAGAGAGCGATTTTCTCAACTTGAAGTACTTCCTGATTGGCTATTTCATGAATCATTTGAGATGTGTCACAAAAAACTCTCGAGTGATAAAAAAATCGATTTACTTCAAAAGGCGAGATAGGCGCAACCTAGATTATGAATCTAGAAACTCACACGGTTTTGAGCTTCAAAGAAACAAGCTCAACCGCAGCACGTGTCATAAAAAAAAAGTGAAGCAAATCAAAAGTTGGTTCCTTCGAATCATTTTAGTTGTTTTTCACAAATCATACGACGCTAATACATCCACCTTTACTACAATGCTCGATCAACATCAAAATGGACGAGATAAACTTTTTTCGTGTTTCCACACTTAAGTGCACAATTTGCATACTTACACTTAAATTACTTCTAGAAAAGTTAAAACGGGAAATTCATAGAACTAACAATTCTTCGTAAAAACGCATCTGATGAAGCAAATTCACTTTACAAAAAGTGAAGTTTTTGCGACATAAAATCGTCAGCAGGGCGTTTCAGTGCAGTTCCCACCTGCAATGCCAGCTTGTGAGCATTTTGACAAGGTGCTGGTACTACCATCATTCCCCTCCAGGTGAAATACATAACTTGTAGGTGTACTGCTGAAGTCGCTCTGGAGTGAGCCCCGTGCCATAAGCGTTAACGTGGAGGTAACTTTGCTTCCGATAAGACGCATCCTTATCGCGCAGTAGGGAAAGTGAGGAAAAAATCGGGCATTAAAAAGTAAAAAAAGCCGTTTTGCAATGAGCTACTTACAAAACATGAGGACATTTATGTAATTATCCCAGTGTCTGAGCATACCTCTCCGGGCGACATACAACATGATTAGCAACGATCCTGGCATAGGATTCTTATGCTTCTCACACTCCGCATTTATAAAGAATCGTGTCGTGATTCGATTGTTGGCGATAAAAATATTTAGGTAGCTGTGTAATTCGTCGTAATGAAAAGACTTACTGCGATCCTAAAAAAAACATAAGGAAATCAGATAGCATTCCAGTTACTATGTTAACTATTGTCATAAAACAATGGTACCCCGGACGGTGCTGGCTGCTTCGTCCATCCCGGTACAGTGTTATCTTTCCTGGGGTTTTTCCTCTCAAACACTGCATTGCTTTTATGAAAGCTTTACTGAAGAATACTTACTACTCCATCTTCTTCATTTCCATTGTAGCCTGTATGAATTCCCACTTTGACCGAGGTCAGTCTTAAAATGAAAAAAAAAACGTGTTCAACACATGCATGAATGCATTACTTTCTAACAGGTCCGCCACACCAGTTACCAGTGTCAATTTTACTCCTTGTTGATAGAAGAAAACCATGAACCAAAATACTTCATTGTAGCCTTCATGACAAAATGTTTGTGGCTCCGTCAACGTGAACGGCGTAACCAAGCTTCATGACGTCTTCGTCCTTTAATTCCAGAACAACGGTTGGGTCATCTCTTTAAACTGGGGAAACATTTCAATAGATCTCTTTACTCGAGGCAAGCCCCAGGGTTAACTCTGCAATAATCTGGATAACTCTCTTTTTCGACATTTTGGCAACAAACCTAGAGGTCGTCCTGCTAGCGACTCTGCGGATGGGCCTTTCGGGGTGGAGTAGTTGCACTTGCAGATCCACTTACTCCAGCGTTACCTCGGAAGAAGGACGAGCGTCGCCCTAAAGACAGCAGACGTCACCCGGGTAGACAGCAAGAATGACAGAAAGGTAAAGATGTTAGGGACGATTAACCTCGCAGTGCTTAAAACCGGAAAATATTGCCCAAAGACATATTTTTAGTTTTTTTTTTTTCAAATAGGAAGTTTGGCAATCTACTCCCCTCTAGATTTTTCAACTTATACGGCACTTTCAGCCGATTTGTGCTATCGTAATATGTAATAGTAATGATTTTCACAAAAAATGATGGTCTTAGGTATTAAATATGCATTTCTACTACCATGGCCAACTGACAATGATGATGATCGGCAGGGGTGACTTCTACGGAAAAAATTTGGACTAGTGTCTAATGGGATGTCGACTGCTGTCTACCGACGTAACCTGTGCAGCTAATTGGCAGGATTCTATGCAAACTACATCCTGATTTTGTACACCTCAGTGAAATAGAGCAAAACAGGAATCGTCTCTGGAATGCCCAGAAATTCGTAGTTTTATTTTAATTTTCGTAAGAAACATCAGCAAACATAAAGGAAAGTTACATTTAAAATTATAATTCATTAGTGGAATTGATTTTTGAAGTAATTTTGATGATGATCGGCAGGGGTGACTTCTACGGAAAAAATTTGGACTAGTGTCTAATGGGATGTCGACTGCTGTCTACCGACGTAACCTGTGCAGCTAATTGGCAGGATTCCATGCAAACTACATCTTGATTTTGTACACCTCAGTAAAATACAGCAAAACAGGAATCGTCTCTGGAATGCCCAGAAGTTCGTAGTTTTATTTTAATTTTCGTAAGAAACATCAGCAAACATAAAGGAAAGTTACATTTAAAATTATAATTCATTAGTGGAATTGATTTTTGAAGTAATTTCATGCTAAATATGCATGTATTTAAATTGCAAAATAGTTACAAAATCCTCTCATAGATTGATATCGTTGATAATCTGTGAAAACGAGATGATTGTACTTATTAATTTGCCATAATTTGGCGAGATTGCTTTTCGTGTTCCATGGCTTCCATCATTCTTATCCGTTCTTGAAGAATCACCCAGAACATGTCGTCAACAGCTTGATGGATAACGATTTCTTGATCGATGACGCTCTTAACTATTGTTGAGGCAAGAAAAATCTCACTCAGGAACATCATGACGAGATTTATCCAGAACACATGGACAACTCTACCCCAAATGCAAAAACTTATGTGTACAGCCAAGTTGGTGGAACACAAGAACACTGCAACGGGAACATCGATTCCCTCCGGAAATAATCCAAACCACTGTTTTGATTAGAACAACAATTAACTTTAGTCTTAATAGCCACACTTTGGATCATTAAATTTAAGGTAAAATATTTACCAAATTTTCGGCGGCGTTTAGAATCCTTGTTGCATGAGTCACACAGTACGTGGCAAACCAGAACTGGAAGGCAAAGTAGAGTAAGACAAAAGCATCTTCAAAGCGATCTGTGGAAAAGCAGTACTCCAAAAGCGGTGATATGTCGGGGAAAGGTCCGTTGGAGTAGAATGCTAGGATTGTCTCTGCTTTTAATGAAATGAAGAGAATTTTCGCCGGTGGAACAAGTAGAGCCACAGACCAAACAAGTTTGAGGACAGGCAACACCTAAAAAATCAAAACATTTGGAGAGATTTGAAGGATTGGAATATCTTTTGTGACGAACCACCATTATGAGGATTGTGGTTTTCCGAAATCCTGAAAACTGAACCGGTTCCATTGTTAACCACTGCAAGGTCTCTTATCGATATTCAGTACTGAAAAAAAAATGAACTGCTGATACGAAGGTTTCGACCTCGTCTCTTTTGCTGACGTGGCAATTTAAAACAAGAAATGCCGAAGATGGAAGGGAGAAATTGTGCATAAATGTTAGTTGATTTGTGATAGAAAGACAATAAGCCATTAATATGGGGCATTTCGAATATTGAAGATATGTAGCCAGATAGGCAAGGGTATGCAGTTATGTATGAATAATGTTTGTATTAAATTACAATACATCCCGTTCTCATTTTCCAAGAGTTATTCAACTGAAATATGGATACTTTTTGCACGACAGTTTATTTGACAATATCATATGTATTGTGATTATGACTGTTTTCGTATAAGCGACGTT
This sequence comes from Akabosia matsudoensis, assembly GCA_019593645.1. Taxonomy (NCBI): domain Eukaryota; kingdom Metazoa; phylum Arthropoda; class Collembola; order Entomobryomorpha; family Paronellidae; genus Akabosia; species Akabosia matsudoensis. The sequence goes on along the minus strand of VICI01000556.1, from coordinate 4,313 downwards.
ATAATGTGTGCAGCTACTGGAAAATGGGTTTTGAAACTCAAATCGTAAGCAAAGAATGAATCCCATCATGATAGCCTTGAGTCTCTGATAGCTAGAATGAAGTACAAATGACTCAGAATTTCCCTCGGGTTGACATTATTATGTATTCCGACGTTGCAGGTCAAATATGTAATTGGTAACTGGTGCACTTCACCAAATATACAAAAGCACCGAAAGAATGAAATAAGGAAAACGCACCATTGCAACAAGGTTTCCCTGAAGATTAACAATTAGACATGCACAATTATGCATATGCAACCTTGTGCAATTAATAATAATTATATAATTATTTTTTTTAAACTTGTCAATCAGGCAAAGCATTTTGGAGTTCGAGACAGAGTGTGCTACAGACGGACGGACGAACACGAGCAATCTTAATACGCCTCTTCGGTGCTTAATAAAAATACTGCAGGTATGCTAGAAGCTACACAATGTTTATTTTGATTACTTTTCGTCTCTCCAATTACAAAGAACTCAGTTCAACTCTAGTGCGAAAAAGTAAACCAGACGTTTACAAGAATACAAAGTAGTAATTGGATCTTAATTACTTATGGAAGCGATAAGAACACATTGAGACTTGCACACCTAACGTCTGAAAATTCGGAGCGCTTAATTATGTAAACAGTGAATTCTTTCGTTTGATACGCAAGATGAAACAGACATGTTTGATGTTACGTGCTTGAAACTTCATTATGCATTTGCCTAGACGAATGAGTCGCGCTGGTATACTGCAGTAACCACAAAAGAAGAGACAGCAATGTGTCCGATTCTTTCAAGCATGTACAATGAACCCTGAAGATAAGGTTACTCTAATTCCAGTGTATGTTATATGAAAACAGCTTGATTTGAGCCGGCAGTTACTGGTACGGCCTTAAGGCTTGGTCATGCCATGCACAAAATTGCCATGAAAATGAGTTCCAAACGGTTGCTTGATTCGAATGTAGAAATATTTAAACCAGTGTTTAGAAGTCAACAGTTAAAGAATTATGACTAAGAATTTTAAGCTTGAAAGTACGTATCCATCCCAAAATGACTCGGCTTTTGTAGGAGCATAGACCAGCGCAAGATGATGCGTATTTGGCCGGAATATGGTGATTGGCGATGGGAGGCCACTGCCAAGGGAAGGTATGTATTTCGAAGATCGTTTAATCAACGGTGACAGAAAACTATTATTTTCCAAACCGTTTTCCCTGCCATTTGACTGGTACGGGTTTCATGAGCAATAATTCTGTTTTCCCTCATAATTTGCCGTTGTTGTCATATAACTTTATCATAGGCGAACTTTAGTGTAGCACGCTATACGTAACGTGCTTGAATCAAAAGTCTGCAGAACTCTGAACGTGGACGAGATGAGCAACAGCAAACAAAGCGAGTGCTTTCACAGCCACCTAGTCAAGACACGGCGAAATGGCTCGTTATTGCTGTGAGCGTGGTTTGAATTCCCCCTTCCACAAGCATCTGTCCAACTTCGTACAACTCTTGTTACCCCTCGTCAGCGAATCAAACACAACAAAAAATATATTATGTGATTGTAATTGAATTTGAACGTAGCTTGTGAATCCCGTGCATATTTGAGTTGAATTCCCATTAAATTGAGGAAACATGTACCCAAAAAAATAATACCACAAGAATCCAACTAATTAAAGATATTGATTTGTTTCCAATCAAAGTTTGTGTCTTTAAAAAAAAAGTGTCATGTGTGATGATGAGGAGTCAAACCGGCTGAACTCGACAGCACTACGGAGAATCGACCCGACCTTTAGTAAACTTCATGGGACGGCAAGTCAAGTAGCCGTTTATCGGTACAACTCAACAACACAATCATGGGTAACAACAACAACTTTAAAGTCCAACACATGGTTTTCCATTTAACGAGGGCAACATTAACGAATGTTATTTTATGTTTACCAGGATAAGACTGACACGGTTGGTTGTCTCTTCTTATACGAAAGGTAAACATTTTAAGCAATCATCGCCACTATCTACGGTACTTTGGTGAAGACACCTATTTTAATTTTCTTTTTTGTTTGTCAGAAATGTGGCCCCAATGTACGGTCTTGTAGTAATGAACAGAAAAAATGCGAACAATTTTTTGCAAAAGTTTGGACCTGACGGTCAAGTGGTTTTGCACCAACCCTATCTTCTACTGAGATCTGTGGAGGACCTACAGCATGACCTGAGAGATGGTAAATTCATTAGTGAAGCATTTCTCCTCAGATTTGTCGTGAAGGGATCTAATGTATATCATGTTGTGATATGATTCATATCTTTAAGGATCCCAGGCCATACACTGTATCTGGTTTTACGAACCACAAGACTGTATAGCTTCAGCAAACATTTTGAAGAAAATGGGCCTTAAATTTGAAGGGGAAACCGGGCTGAGTCTGCAGCCGCAGCGTGTACCTCTGCTGGAAAACTCTGGTCAGCAAGCTGGAAATATTTTATTCCAAATTTTACAGAAGGGTAAAAAGGAGACGCCGATTCCGAAGGAGAAGTTAGCCGTGAGAGTTTTAACTGCCGAAGAACTGGAGTCTCAAATGCTTCACGAATCGACTTCACTGCATTCGCAGCAGTTCCCATTGTCAAATGGGAAAACGCCGCTAAGCTACAGACAGGCAGCTGCAGCGGGAGTAGTCTCATCGAAGCAACATAGTAGAAAATCTCCGAAGGGGAGTAGTCATCCCAATAAACGGAATCCACCTCAACAACCAAAGCGAACTGTGTTAGACAAGTTTATGAATATGACGTTGCAAGAAACCACTCCAAGTGGAATTCTCGAGAGTCAAGGAACCGCGGAGGATGCTCAGTCACCAGCGAGTTATCCGGCGGTAGCCTCACACACAATTTGCTCACAACAAAACCAAATGCGGACCGTGGAGCAATTAGAACGTGACATGAAGAAGTCAGACACTTCTGTTGTTGCCATTCAGAATGAGTTGATGCAAACTCTCGGCATTCCGAATTTGAGTAAGTCTACCCATATCTAGAGACGAAGATAATCAGGTTTGTTTTCACGTGAACATATGTGTAATTTAAATTCATTCTCCCGTAGCGGGTCCTACGGAAAGAACGGATTATGAAAACTTCCCGAACACGTCCCCATATCAACCTCCAGAGCGGTGCTCAATGCTGGACAACATCGTGGGTAAAAGTGTGGACGAAACAGATCCTGAGCAGCTGCGACAAGTACTTCAGAACATTGAACCTTCAAATTTGATTCTTGTCACGGAGAATGTTCCAGGAAGAAACGAAACAAGACTGACTTGGCGGCTCAATCGATCCTCATCTCTTCGAAAGGACAGTGAATCAGCTTTCACTACGCCCACTGGGGAATTTTTATCAGCGTCTGGAACGAGATGTAGCTCTCAACAAGGCTCTTTCGAAGGTGCTTCCTGCCCACGACAAACGGACCGTCCGAGTCCGTTAACCAAAGAACAACTACTCCAATCTATGATGTTTTTACTCCAAGTAAGTAAATAATAACATTGTAAATTATAGTTATGCTGTGTTGGGCTTTTGCCTGCGTAAAATATTTATTGTTACGAATTGAACTACTTTCAGAATGATCCCGAATTCGTGGAGAAACTTCACGATGGTTACGTACGATCTTTACGACAGGCTTTTGACGCTCGGCCACTCTGAAAACTCCCCGACTGTTTTATCATAGGCTACCTCAAAATTTGCTTCTTCCTCTTGATGTTGTTCGAAACAGTTTGTTATGAGTCATGTTTTTAGTATAAGTTACCTTGAAGGCTACATGGATTCCCGTTTTTCGTGATATGAATAGGATTGCATTTTGACTAAGCTTTCAAGTTGTATTTTTAGAAGCCTTTTTTGTGACATGTTTTTGGACTGTTTTATTTAGTGTTCTACTGTTAACATTTACTATTAATGTACATTCCTGGGAGACATTGTGGTTATTTTTATATGCTGTTGTCAATTTCAGTATAGTATCCGTACTTGAATATCATTTCATATTAAAGCCGTATCGTTTGAACAGTCAATTGTATTCATTGGTCCTTGTTTGCATAAATATGCATTAATAAATTTGTATTCATTTTCTTTTCCACCAACGGAAAACTGTTAGCTAAAATTCTTTAAAAATTCATTCCAAGTAGAAGTAGTAAAGTCTTGTGTTTGCAAATGATGAAAATTCACCATGGTGTAATGAGTCTATACGTTATACGAACATACAAGCATACATTGAGATTGTATGGTTATCTTCCCAATAGAATATACTAACGTAATAATTACTTTGTAATATTTTTATTCTT
>VICI01000555.1:0-35528 GCA_019593645.1 Akabosia matsudoensis | reverse complement strand
AAAAAATAGTAGTAGTAAAAAAAACAACCAGAGACCTTTTTTCATTTGGTCTGTGCGGTAACCGTTAGCAACAGTGTAAACAAGGTAATAAACAGTGGTAAAAACGTCGCGGAAACGGATTTCCCGGTGGCTGTTCCAATTGACTTTAATATTTTTTTTTTGCAGTTTCAGTTTCCATCGTGAAAAAAACAAAAAAAAAACGTTGATCCCTGTCATAAGGGAAATTTGTACTGGGAATAGATTTGGATTTGGTGTGACAAAACTGAGCCCATCTCCAAAAAAAGAAATGTTTTATGGTGCCATCAACTAAAAAAAAAAGTGTTGGCTTTTTTTTTGCAGTGGGATGTGTAATGGTAATGATAATGATATTACCATACACACACACACACACACTGGCTGCCTATCTTTCCTCCGTTTTTTTTGGAGGTGGTTTTTATGTTTTTGGAGGGTTGCATGGCTAAAAGCCATTGAAAAGTCAGCAGGCAAGCTCAATTATTGCGGGAAGAATGGCTCATAAAAATAAAACAAGTAGACATTATTCCAACCAACCAGCTATTTCTTCTTTCCTCCCTTTCCCTCCACGTGTTTTATTTTCAGATTTTCGTCCACTGGACAAAAACGGGCGTCCTCGCGTCTCCGGCTAAAATTAACATTTTTACGGTTTTTGACGCTTATCAGCTTTAGTATGTTTTTGAGTGGAAAAAATATTTAAAAAATATCCTTCCATATTTTCTTCTTTAGCTTATATTTTTGGCAACCTTCCGATAAAAAAAATGTAATTGCCGGAACTCGTCTCCAAAGAAAATGTACGTCACAGCGCGAAGAATCATTCTAGCATGAAGTTCTTTTTGCATGATGCATTTTTTTTTCTTCTTCGTATTTCCCATCCAATAATGCAGTCTTAACGAGAGACGATGAAGTCATGTCAACTTTCATATCCTCACCTAAAAAAAACGTCCTCTGTTCATCGTCATCCGTTGCCTGGTCTTTTGTATTCCGCCTCTGCAAAAAATATCATTAATAATAACGCCACCACAAACGCAAACAGTTCTTTTTTTTCTCTCTTCTGAAAATTGAGCTGAACCAAAACTACTCCCATCAGATCACCTCCAAAAAAAAAACTGCTCGAGAAAAACATAACTAAACAGAGAAAAGAGCAGATGTTTTTGTTTATGCTCTGCGGGAAATGCAAAAAAAAAAAAACAGAAAATTGTAAATGTTGAGGGGATATTATAGTGGCCACCTCAGGTGCCCTTATCCGGACATTTTCTTTTTTTTTTGTGATACAACGATTGTGATATGCCGGAAGAAAACATGCTGCTCAAGAGTCTCTGCTGCTGCTGCTGCTTTTTTTTACTCCATGCCAGATCCAATTAATCTTGGCCCGTGACAAATTAGCAAGAGAATTGTGTGTAAAAATATATAAAATAAAACATGGCAAGTTGCTATGGGGGCAAAAAAAAATAGTGGTCAAGCAGCGACAGAATGAAAGAGAACAAAAAAAAAAAAAAAAAAAAAAAATGGATCGATATATAAAACTGCAGGGTTTTCTCTTGTAGTAGCACTAGTTACACACCCGACAAACAATCTAAAAAAAATACAATGTTATCCAGATGCACTCCTCCTGGATAAAAAAATATAAATCCGTGTATTCCAGGTTTTACTTTTTTTTCTCTTTCACTTCTCACAGTGATTTTTCTTTAATCCGTCACCACGGCGACAAACCTAACACGTAAAAGCTGTTACCGTCTTCCCCCGTATCAATATCTATTGTTTCCTCTCTCTTTTAAAAAAAAGTATCCTAATCCAAATCCCATGTTTTTTTCCCTCCCTCAACAATAGCCGGATTTTTATTTTTTGTCAGCAGGACACGTTTCCATTTCGGTCATCTGTTGGGGGTCCACCCAAACAAAAAAAAAGGGGAAAAAAAGGGTTTCATCATGTAACATACATTATTGTTATCCATGTAATACAATTTTTTTTTTCTCTGTCAATCCGTCCGGGGGGGAGGAGGAGGATGTGCAAGCTTTACCCATTTTTTCATACTATTTTCCAATTTCCGTCTTCTAATTACACCCGCTGCCAATAAAATATGATTACATCATTTACACTACGCCACAAAAACAATTACCTTTCTCACTGTCGCTCTCTATTCCAAAAATAATCCGACATGGGCTCTCTTTTGTTACACATGTCATGTCATTCAGATCACGTAATATTGACAGCTTGTACGACTCCACCAAAATGCCAATTTAAAGCAAAAAAAAAAACAGAAGAAAAAAAATGTATTTATTTTCCACATCGTTTCATTCTCGTAAAACAAGCCAGCTCATAAATTTCTGAAATCATTCTTCAAGATTTTCTTCTTCCTATTTTAAAGGAATGTCATAAAGTTTAATACATATTTTCTCTTTTTCTTTTTTTTTTTGGGAGAGAAACGTTGTAAAAGAGAAAAAAAATTATTGTGCGAAAAAAATAATACACTTTCATGGTTCGTCTAGCGTAACTTATTGGAAAACAAGTTATGTCTCACCTGTTTCACCAGTTATCAATGGCCCCTATTTTTTTTAAAGTCTTAGGCTTCCAAGCCTTTTTGTTCAGGTTTTTATTTTCCAAAAAAAAAATACATATATATATAAAATGCCTAAAAAAACTTGTGTGGTTTTCTAAACAACGTCTATAAACTTTTACGATTCCAATCTCTCCCTTTCGTTTTTTTTTGTCCTCTGTCGCAGTTACCCGAAAAAAAAAAAGAAAAAATTCCTTTCTTGATTACATTCTCTCTCTCTGCTACGCTTTCATTCTGACAAGACTTTTTTTTCGTCCGTGTCCACTAATGGAATTACTACGAGTTTCTCTCCTTCCCAAAAAAAACTTTGCTTTTACCTGTGTGTCCATTGGAAAAAAAAGTTTTTTTTTTTTTGTATTTTAAAGTTTCAGCGCCTGGTCATTTTGAAAGATTGATTCACGTACATAAATTTTGGATTTTTGTATAAAGGAAGAAAAAAGTATTTCCTCAGCAAATGTCCAGTTGAAACGCGACGTTGTGTGTGTGTTGTGCAAAACTAAAGACTATTACACACTTGGGTTATTTTTACGGTTAAGTTTTTAAACGGTTATTATCCAGACTGTAAATCATGTTAATTGGGAAAATGACGGCAATAAATCCTCGCTCTCCAAAATGGATGAATGGACGATGCGTCTCGAGTACTCCACCTATCAACACGGCCATCAGAAAAGAATAAGTCATTCAACAACAACAACGCTCCAAAAGTGTATTCTCTTCTGTACTAGGCCCGCATTAAAAAAGACAAAAAAAAAAAATATCCCGCATCATCATCACAAAATAAAAAAAAGAAGAGAATAGGCTATTATAAAAATTAAAGGAACTGTGTATCAAGTACAAGCACAAGTTTTTTTTTCAAATATATTTTTTCTCTTCTCTTTCCGTTTTACAAGGGAAAAGCAGTTTTATTTTTAAAAAGTGATCAATAGAGGAGGATACATACGGACGGCCCCTTGATTCTGACCTCTTTTTATTTTCTGGATAAACGAGCCCATCCCAACCAACGAAAAAACAAAGTTGCCTTATAATTTGATAATAACTGTGTGAAAACGCACCGACCCAACACTCTATTCTTTTCTCTCTCTATTTTTTATGGTACTTAAATATTCTTTTTTTTAATACTCTGCCTACCATATGGTTTACATGGAGGATTAACTTTTTAAAAAAGGCAGGAATATACTTGTGAATGGAATGCAGTCGGCGATTTTTTATTTTTCATATCCTTTCAATTTGATTCACTTCACGGTTGTCACTTGAAAAAAAGCAAGAAGTAATATATATCCGTTGTTGGAGCACGTGTATAACACCTGACAACGTTACCTTGTAAGTGGGGTATTTTTTCTATGCAGCAACAACAACAAAACCGCTGATAAACCGTTTTACTTAAGCACTCATTAAGCTCTATTGTTTTCTCTAAACAAAATGCTGTCTCATCATCTATCTAATTAGGAGAGAGAAGAAAAGAAAAAAAATACGTTTGAGTTTTTTTTTCGGGCGGGAGTCTCGAAAAAATATTTTAAACAAATATTCTCTTACAAGGAACACTTTTAAGGTGACAGTGACTAGAGTTACAAGAAAGCACGAGAGAGAGAGAAAAAATTGATTTATGAGTGGACACAAGGGACATGATCTGTGGTTTTTCTGGTCGTGTCCTGTTGAATTATTTTCTGGTTGAGTGGACACCACCATCCACATCCAGACCCCCAGTTCATTCTCTCCTGAAACTTGATTCCGTTCTGGAGCCAACAAACATTGAAAACAATAGACAGGTAGAAAAGTTTTTTAGCCTGTTTTTCTGTTTGTGTATTTAACTTTGTGCGTGAGTGAATGCAGTTGAACTGCAAGGGGGAAAAGGGAGTGTCCCTAACTTTATTTGCTGATGGGGAAGCCCAGATAGCGCAAGAAAATGAATTGTATTGACAAATAAAAACAAGCAGTTTAAGATTTAAACCTTTCTATTGAAAGTTGTCGTGTCAATTACTCATTTTATTAGAACCAGTACATGTCCAACTACTACTCCTCTCGTTTAAGAATAAACAAAAGGTTTTCTGCTTAAAAAAAAGAAAAGAAATTGCCTGTTTGTTTTTCCTTTCTGTTTGTATCATTTTTTCTCAGAGTAAAAAAAAACAGAAACACAACCCCAGTCATGTGACAGGAAAGCTTGTAATTATGAGGCTCTACGTTTTTTTGTATTTTACGTTTTGTATAGTTCCCTGGTGAGAAAAACGTGCTGTCTTGGTAGTACAACAACCACCAGACCATATTCATCTTGGTGTCGCAATAAATATTTTTTCTGATGCTATCCTGTTGGTCCAGACATGACATTATTTTTTTTTCTTCTTTCTAAAAATAAGTCATTCCACTTTTACTCTCACAGGTGGTCTTCGTCAAAATCTTAAGACACAACAAAAGCTTACCTTGTCAGTACACCAAGAAAATGGTCTGTGCCTTCTTTTTTTTTTTTAACCCGAACGGAATTAGAAATATAACTTTTTTTTGTCTATTGACGATTTATTTTCAAAAGGAATCGATCTTTATGTTAATTTAATTCGTATATTTTTGGCGCCATTTGCAAAAAAATAAAAATATTGTGGACTGTCCGCTCCGCCCAGTTTTCCCATGGTTTCCTCAAAGATTTACGAGGTTTTTCTCTTTCCCAAGACAGGAACAATTAAAACAAGACTGTTTCGTCCACCTTGTCTAGTTTTGTTTGTTCGGGTTGCCAAGTAAAAATCAATTGTTAATTTTCTGGGCTTTTGCACATCTCCTCCTCGTTAGTGTCATCATCAGCAGAAAAAAAAGAAGAAATATAAATGGTGAGAGTCTCTCTCTCTCTCTCTCTCTCTCTCTCTATTTTTGAAGGTAACTGTCTCTGACACTCACACATATGCCCAATCCGCCCGATTTCCAGTTTTGCTTGTGTATTCTTTTAAAACCAGAGAAGCTCCACCGACGACCGACACTCCAGCAGAAACTTGTCTCTTTTGTGGAAATTTTTTTTCAAAGCAGGCTTTTTGCTCGTTACCCAATATTTTTCCAGTTCAGTTGGCACATGATCCTCCAACATGAGAGAGAAAGAGAGAAGAGAAAAAAATATATCTACCAAAGACCTACTCTGAATTACAATCATTTTCTTTCCTCCACACACACGGAGGAACAATTCCCCTCCAATTTTCTCCTTTTAATTAATACAAGGAGGAATACACTGAAAATCAGCATGACGACTGTTCGAAAAACCAGGCGAGTAGGGTTTCCTCCGAGAAACCTTGTTTTCCCCCTGAAAATGCAGGCTTGTATCTCTCTCTCTCTCTCTCTCTCAAATACAGACACAAGACACAATCCGATTTCTGATGGTGCGTTTTTTTTCTCTCGTCGTGTAAAACGCTGAAACTTGTTTTCTACCCAACAACTTTTCACGAGAAATCCATAATCCTCTGACTTCTCTAATCCTCACACTCGCACGTTTTTCTCGTCGTCGTCTCCCTCTTGGCCATATACAAAAATGCTACTTTTTTTGTTATATTCTTCTTCTCCTCCTAAAAAAGGAAGTTTAGGATTACAGTCTTGTGAGAGTGCATCCAATATGGGCATAATAACATGTGACAGAAGAAAAACAACTTTTTTATTTGGTCCACACACACAAACACACACCTGACCGCCACATGCTGCTGCAAAACGACAAGTTGAATTGGTCACGGGCTTATACCTTCTCGCATATCTCAGCTAATTGACCAATAACAAGAACAAAATGGTCCGTACCACCAACATTCTTTCAAAGAAACATAAAAATCCATATTCCTTTCCGAACATCCTTTCTTTTCATGTCATCTTACACGAGAGAGAGAGAGAGCGAAAAAAAAAACGTGTTACATGTCAGAGGGCTTCCTTGTAAGTAAAAATATTGTCAACAAGTTGACTCATTTTTGATTACTGTCGTCGGGGTACCTGTTGTTGTCGCAAAATAAAATCATATCAATCCAGATGACTCATCCAATAAACCATTTTCCCAGGAAAAAAAATTGCAATGAAAAATTCCATTAAAATATTTTCAAAAAAAACCGCAGCCACGTACTAAGAAGAAAAATCTCTTCTTGTGAATAAAAGAACAACTTTGTAAACATTCCTCTCTCTCTCTCTCTCTCTGGACAAAAACCAAAAAAAAAAAAAACGTGCAAAAGATTCTTATTTTTTCCTACCTTGAAAAATAAAAAAATATCTTGCGCGTAGCCAGACGTCGTCTTAGGAAAAAAAATTGTCCTTCATCTGTCACCCAAGTGCAGTGAGAGAAAAAAAAAGACAAAAGGAATGTGTTTGTTTGTGTGTGGGCCCTATCCTGACACCACAAAAAGATAATATTATGTGACGGGTTTTTACACACAAGATCCGATGCTTATCGTGAGACAAGTAGTACAACAGCATGTCATATCCGCTTATTATGTATATATATGTAATATGTATATATTTTTTGAGGTGGCCACTTGCTGAGAATCCCCTCACCTGGAAATGGATAGGTAGACAGACAGAACAGAACAAAAAAGGTGAGAAAAAAAGATATGTACAGGGAACAAAAAAACAACGGCAAAGGCGAGATGATACATAAAATATTTATTTGAAGTAAAAATGGGATTATTCAGCTGATTACAAAATCGTTTACTTGATAATCAAAGAGAACAAAAAAATGGGTAGGTTTTTGTTAAAAGAGAGAACCACGCAAACTCATTCATCTCTCTTGGCTTTGCCTCTGATGATGATCGGTTCCCCGCAATAGCTCCCCGTAATCATCCTAAAAGACACAAAAAATGATTGCTCCTCCAATTTTCATCGCTACTGCAAATGTTTCTCTCGGTCTGCAATCATTTATAATTCTCCTCACAACATTATCATTACGATGAACAATTTTTATGTGTGAGAGAGAGAGAGAGAGAGAGAGTTCTNCCCCCCCCCTCCCGTCATGGGAAATATCTCCATAGTAACCGCAACGACATTTATTCCTGATCCTTTCATATTCTTTTTTTTAATATATTTCCTTCCCTGGCTTCAAACTGCCGACAGATTTTTTTTTTCTTTCTTTTCTTTCTTTTTTTTATATTATTTTATATTCATTCTTGAACGATTACGCATTTTATACAGTGCCCGTCGTCGCTCGCTCCTTTTTATTCGCTTCTCTGAACAATTTCATTTTCTTTCTCTCTCTCTCTCTCTCTGCCAGCGACTAAGCGACTCAACAACAAATGTTGCGACAACTGTAATACTGTTTCAAGACGACAACACACAAAAGAATATACTTTTTTTTTCTTCTCGTACGTCTTTGACAACTGTAATAATGTTTCAAGACGACAACACACAAAAGAATATACTTTTTTTTTCTTCTCGTACGTCTTCAAAATGGAATAAATTTATATCCCCGTGCAACTTGTAGAGAGAGAGAGAGAGAGAGACTTGTGTCAATATACAAGAAAAAAGACAAAAAGCCACAAAAGAATAGAAGCTTTTTTTTATATTCATTTGGAGGAAAAAAACTCCAGGAGGAAACTCCTTTTTTGGAGGGAATGTATGACACAGGTGGGAAGATACTTGTGGAAATGAAATGTATATAAAAAAACGTACATCTCTAAAAGACTTTTTCTTTTCTTTTTTTATAATATCACATGGAAAAGTCTGTTTAACCGGCTGCCGGCCTCTGGACTATGTATTTTTTTTCAAAACGAAACGACTACTCGCTCGCTTCGTCATATTCGGTTTCTTTTTTTATTTTTTATTTCTTTCTTCTTCATCCACCTTCTTCTTTTTCTTCTAGGCTTCTCCATAAACGTCTGTCGATTATGAATGCCTCCGTGAAACAATAAAAAAACGGCATTTTTTGTTGGCTCAGCTCATAGAAAAAAAGCTTCTCCGCTTTTGCTCCCCTTCGCCATAGGAATCCATCTATCCATCCAGCAAAAGCTTTAGAGAAACGACGAAAAATATTCTCTCGGCTCAACTCTCTCTCTCTCTCTCTCTCTCTCTCTACGTCTCTCCCAATATTACTCCCTTTTTTTCTATATATATTTTTCTTCAGACAAGATCCTTTTTTTCCGCATGCATGCACCACTACATCATCAGCCTTATCATCATTTTCACAAAAAAAAACTATATAAAAATATATTTTTTATGATGATGCGCGTTGTCAAGGCATAAAAAAATCGATATGCGATTTCAAAACGAAAGTTATAAAAAAAAGAATTACATTTTCTGCGAAAAGAAACGTTAAAAAAATGAAAAAAAAAACTAAAAAAAGGATATTTTTATGTTTTATTTCAGATTATGCCATCCCACCAAATCAATTCTGTAGCCGAATAAACAAATTACTTGTCGAGACTGTGACAACATGGAACCGTTGTTAACTCAGCAGCCACCGCCGTGGTCGACGGAAATGACGTGAATATTTGTACAAATTTCGTTCCGAAACGTCGTCGTCTCCTCCGTGCACTACTAGTCTCCTCATGTTTCTAACGACAAAATCATATATTTTAGTTTGAAAGATTAAAAAAATATTTTTTGAAAAAACCAACCAGAGATATGTAGTTTTGTGGATTTAGGTTTTTCTTATTTTTCGTTAACACACAAAAAAACGCCGTTTTTTTAGTTTTTATTTGTGTGTGTGAGTGTAAAACAATTTTTTATTTTTCATAAAAATAATACTAAAAATAAATATAATAAAGAGTTGAGCGCAAACTCGGCAGTTAAAAAAGAAAAAAAGTTTGCCGAGGCAGAAAGCATCACGTCTTCCAGAATGAGAGGTAAGTGAACTTTAATCACTTTAAAATTACTCTTTTTTATATTGAGCTGTAAAAGAAAAAAAAAACATCTTAATTAAATTTTTCAAATTGCCCACACGTTTCCATCACGTGTTATAATTTTTTTATTTTATAATACATCCATCTATATATTTTTATGAGAGTCGATTAACTTGTTTGTGTGGAGTAATAAAAAAAGGGTTAAAAAAGAAAGAAACATCTTTAGTCCATTAAATGAAATACATACGATATGGTGGTTAACTGGCTGATTAATTTGACACAGAAAAGTCGTCGTCATCATCGACTGCATGCACAAAAGACGATTTGGCGAGCAGATGCTCCATCCGAGGATTTTTATTGACGATTGCTAAACAGGCTATTGCGAGAAAAAAGTTTGGCAATTTGAAATAGCTCGAGAATTAAGTCTGTCTGTCTTTGGACGAAAAAAAAAAACCAATTTTGTCCACTATTTCCTTCTCGTTATACTCGGGGAAAAAGTTGACGAAAAAAAAAAAACTTTGGCAATATTTTTTTTTTCGCAACCTAATTGCCAGGTAGACTGGTGTAAACTTGTGATTGGTACGAAAACTCGGATTATTTTCTCCTCTCTCTCTCTCTCTTCTTAATTGCCATTCTTTTTCTTAGTTTTCTATCAGTTACATAATCACTTCCGCCGTAGAACACACACAGAGGCCTGTTTTTCGTTATATATCCTTACGAGGAAGCCACGCCACGTGGGGCTCCCGATCTGACCTCGTTTTCCGTTAAGTAATAAAAATAAATAAAAAAATGTATTTTACGTTTCATCAAAAGCTGCTGCCAGTTTAATCTCTGGGTGGAAAGGGGGGAGTAGTAGTTGTAGTCGACGAACGACCACCGTATGCACTCCAGTTGTTGATGCAGCAGGAGCAACTCTCCACTTGTCTGAGTCATTTTAATTTTTCCCGAACAAATGACACTCATCATGTTTCAATCCCTCGGCTTACATAATAAAACCATTCGGCAACAATCACAGATGAGCCCATTTCATTTTCTTTCGCCTGACAAGGGGAGAGAGACCGTATGAGTCATCCGATGAAAAAAAAAGTCTCTGCGTCTCTTTTCACTTTTTCTCGTCGTTTTTTTACGGCGATGTGAACTTTTCCTTGTCTTGAAAAAAAAAATTTTCGTCTTGTGAAAGTGTGAGAGAGAAAAGGTCATTTGCGTGTGTGGCCGTGGAGAAAATGCCGTTGTGCCGCTCTCATTGTTACAATGACCTTTGTCAAAGCAAGTTGTAGCTTTCACCAGAGAGAAAAAAAAAGAAACAGACGAATAAAAAGAGAAAAATATTAAACCACTACCGCCGCAAAATAGTAATAAAAGTGACTCAACCTTGTGTAATTTTTCACAGGATTAATTTTCATCTTTTCCTATTAGAGACGCAGCTTGTTTCAATGTGAATCCTGCCAATTGGTCACTTACAAGGAAACAGTCGGCAATGGGATTCATATCAAAATCCTGTCATACAAGTCATTAATCATCTTCTCGTCGTTTCTCTTGTCTGTGGGTGCGCACATAGGGGGAAAATGGAAATTGATGAGTAAGCAGGGAGTCCATATAAAATGTGTATTTGCTTCGGTCGCTCTTGGAACTTGGAAGAGCCATGCAAATTAGTAATTTTTTTTTATGTTTCAAACTTATTTCACGGTTGCCTGGGAACCTACGAAATAACAAAAAAAAGAAAGCAACTTCTGAACAAAATCTAAACATGGATTTTATACTCGAGACTCTTTTGAAAAAGAAAAAAAAACTCTGTCCCAAAGTCCCTCGTTCAATCTGGCAACCATCAATGTCAATTTTTATTTTATTTTTTCTTCTTGGAGAAAGTGGTTTTTAGAGGGACATGTTCCCTCAAAATAGCATCCGGTCGGAGACTTCCTGTATTCACCCAGAAACAGCTTGACGGCCGCCACAAATGGATGAAAAACTCGAAGAAAAAAAAATATATATTTTTTTTTCAACTGCATTACACATACGCTTTCTCTCTCAAGTTTGAAACCATTTTTTTGTCTCTTCTTTTTTTGTATCCATTCATCTTCTCTATTTTTTTCGTCTCAAAGCTAAATGGTCCGGGCTTTCTCTCCTTTAAAAGAAATAATCAGGCCGTCAATAGTTCGCTTCGAACCTGCCCTGCATTCAAAATCGTCAGCCCATTCTCCGTGCTACTTTTTTTTCTAGATTTTTGTTGCAGTCCAGGGAAGTGATTGGCGAGTCACTTCCTTTTTCCTACGGACGTGCCCTTTTGTGTGCCACACACTCCACCATAAAAAATATATATATATTATATATATAAAATGGACGCTGTGCTGTTGTCAAGGGAACAACGTTGATTGTCTGATTCGGCAGGGGAGAAAAAAATAGCGTATTTTTTTCCATGCATGAGAATGTAAGCGCGCACTCAGTCAACGCGCTAAATTATTTTTCAGAGACAGAAAGGACGAAAAAAAAACCGATTGTCATCAACGCCATTAATACACACACGACTCTCAACCTCTCGAGTTTATTTTTTGCATGGAAAAGACCGACTCATTACGATAAGGAAACGCGTCAAATTTGACGCACGTTTTTGTCTGTTTGTCTGTCTGTCTGTCTCTCTGCAACAGTCTTTCTTGTACTGTTGTTGCGGTCCAAGTCAGTCTAAATCTGCTACGTTTATGAAACATGTTACAAAATAACGGTTGTTCCCTTTTCAAGAATTTTAATTTTGTATGAAAAAAAAAATGGTGTGAATAGTTGTCCTAGCCCCCTTTTTTTCTGTTGTATATTCATTTTTCTCTTTCGAACAGGTCACGTGGCACGTGTTGCCAGTTGATTATCTATTCCCCCTGCCATTATTATTCGTAAATATTCCGTCTTTTTTTGGTGCAGTTCTCTCGGTCTCTTCCGTCTCGTATTTCACAATGTGCTCATTAGTCGCACTTTCTGACATTTTCTCTTGCGTAGTGTCATGTGTCATCCTCTATTATAATAGCCTTACAAATAATTAGAGCAAAAAATATAAAACCTGTGCTGCTGCGTATGTCGTTTTGTTTCCCTCATGATATTTTATAATAATCCTTGGTTATTCCTGCCTTGATATTATTCTTCCGCTTTTTCACATTCAAGGGAACATTTGTTGCTATGAGGAATAGAGAGAGAGAGAGAGAGAGAGAAAGTAAGGAGAAAAAAATGCACACACGCCATTCTTTTTCTCGCAAACGCCAGCGTTTTTTCATATACCAGAGCCCATCCATCCATCAATACAGTTGCAAAGTCGGCACAAACTGTAATTAAATGAGAGAGAAATTTCTCTCTCTCTCTCTCTCTACCAAACAGTTTTCCCCAAACGAACCATTCACAAAAAAAATATAAAAACAAGACAAAAACTTGTAGTAAAAAAATAATGCAGAGTTTGGGAAAAATCTGGAAACGAAAAAAAAAAAAAAAAAAAAAAA
Organism: Akabosia matsudoensis; assembly: GCA_019593645.1. Classification (NCBI taxonomy): domain Eukaryota; kingdom Metazoa; phylum Arthropoda; class Collembola; order Entomobryomorpha; family Paronellidae; genus Akabosia; species Akabosia matsudoensis. The sequence continues at coordinate 22,713 of VICI01000555.1, read as the reverse complement.
AAAAAAAAAACAAGAAGCATAGTCAAGTCTATTCCTCCAGTCCTCTGAGCTGGACAATAGGAACCATGCCTAGTGTCCTTTTTTTTCTTTTTTTGTTTTAAAATTTTCTAAATAATTAAAAATAAGGACATGGCCCTATGCCTCGGCGCCACTACTCCTCGACACTATCTTGAAAATAATGTCAACTCGAAGAACAAGAATAAAAAGTGCATACTCTTCACAAAAAAAAAACTCACGCTACATATTTTTTTATTGCGACGACTTTCTTTTCTTATATATAAAAAAAAATATTGCTGAAAGTGTAAAAAAAAACACAGTTTTATTTTTTTCTCCTTCTTCTTTTCGTGGAGAAAGTGTCTGACATGAAATATAATGCTGCTTGCTTGCTAACACAAGAGAAAAAAAAATACTCATGGCCTGGTTTGTTGTAAGAAGTAAAAAAAAAGCAGGAGCCAGAAAGAAAGACGTTTGGCACGTGTGCACCAAGCAAACCACGTTCCCTTTCTCAAATAACTTGTGAAACTTGCCATGATGCTGCTGAAAGTGAAAAAAAAGTGAAAGTTGGACAAAGTCAGCAGAAAAAAAACCCGGGGAAAATATGAGCTTGATCAGAACAGGAGAGACGAAGAAAAAAAATAAAACTCACAAACGACGACGAGTTAAAAGACGACGAGGTGCAGTTAAAGTTGCGTGCAAAAAAAAAAAAAACTTGTCAGTGTAATCATGTGTCAGCCAGTCAAATTATTATAAATGGGAAATGATGAAAAAAAAAAGAAGAAGGGGAAAAAACGTGCGAGAAAGTTAGCAAGTTATTTTTTTTTCCTCCTTGTTCTTATCATTGGACGCTGTAGTTTCTTAACTTTGTTACCTACACCCCCGCACGTATGAGTATATCCAGTCGTTACTAAACTCAGCGACTAACGGCGATAACGGTCTGTCTTTTTTAAAAAGAAAACTACAAGGCTCCCTGTTCCCCTGTTGTACTACTTTCTTATCGATTTTGTTTCCTTTTGTGTACGTTCCTCTTTTTTTTCTTTGTATTGTTCAAAGAAAACAAAAACATGACCGCTATAAATTCTTCTTTTTTTTGCCTTTCGTCCTCCTCGTCGTCCTTTTCTTGCCTTCTTATTGCCCTTATCAATTGTGCTTCTTTCCTTTTTGTTCCGACATCATCATTAATATCGTCATTATCATTCAAACAAGACACTTGCAAAGTTTTTTTTTCTCCTCGCTATCTCCGTGAAAAATTCACGCGAAAATGACAACACACAGAGGAGAAAGGCAGGAGAGAGAGAGAGAGAGAGAAAAGTACTACCATTTTTTTCTCCGTTTTTTTTTTGTAATATTATTTTTCTCTGTCTTTCTCCAACGGACCATATCAAAGAGCTATTCATTTTGTGAGAAGAATTTGCATGCCCGACTGGTTATGTCTTGCTTATATTCGCTCTTATATTCTTCTTTTTTTTCTTCGTCTTATCACTCCATTTTCACATGACCAAGTTGAATGGCATTATCTTCATGACACTTTTCTCGAAACGGGAAAAAACAATTAAAAGAGTGTTGTTACATAAGGGCAAAACTGTGTTGCCATGGTGCTCAAGCTGTTTTTTTTTCTCGTCATGAGTGTTTTTTTTTCTTCTTCTTCTATTGTAATCAGCTTAACCTTTATGTATATATTTTTAAACGCATTTTTATGTGTCTTTTCTTTGTCTCTAGGCAGTGGGTAAAAACAATTAAAAGAGTGTTGTTACATAAGGGCAAAACTGTGTTGCCATGGTGCTCAAGCTGTTTTTTTTTCTCGTCATGAGTGTTTTTTTTCTTCTTCTGCTATTGTAATCAGCTTAACCTTTATTTATATATTTTTAAACGCATTTTATGTGTCTTTTCTTTGTCTCTAGGCAGTGGGGTAGGAGGCTTCACCGGGGGCTACCACTTAGGCTCAGGCGATGCCCTGGACAGTTTAAACGCGGGATACCATCGGGAGCGAAGTGGGAGCGATGGGGATGGCGAAGAAGACTCTCCTCCGACACAACACCGAGCCCCGCCCTTCACCCACCTGACGAGTAGCACAGGAGTGCCGATGGGCGTTCCCTTGTCCCTTGCAAATCCGTCCAATTCGCTAACAATTGGACAAGCCGCGCAGTTAACTCAACAACAGCTAGGTCAGCACCATGACTACGCTGGGATTGGCCTCCCCCCCGCACCCCACCATAGCCACAGTCACATGGCGAGTCAGAGTCTACGCAGGGCGAGAAACAGACAGCAGCCGAGTCACTATCAGAGTCCTGCCGGACTCGGCGGCGGCGGAGGAACCCGGCTGGATCCCCAGCAGCAGCAGCAACAACAAGAGAACCCGTATCAACAGCCGTACACTGGACGAAGTGCAGGTCTCTCGGATAGCCCAACTAGTGAAAATGCGTCAGACGCGACGCTTACTGATTCAGAGCTTCCTTTTGCCAACACAACAAATGCCTTACCCCTTCAAAATGGTATGGAGGAGAGAATGTATCATCATTTATATTTCAAATCAGGCCAATTCCCAAAATAATAATAATATTTTCTCTCTCTCTCTCTCTCTCTCCGCTTGTCCATGTTACTTTCTTTTTTTTTTTCTCGAGAATATTTCCACGTCCCAGCCTTGCCCTGTCTGTGTGTGTTTTTTTTTGTACAAGAGTACTGCTTTCTCCAGTGCAGTTGTAATTTGCATAAAAATATTTTTAGTGGTGTCACCCAAGCGAAAAATTGACTTTGCATGTTTTTTCGCTCTCCTTCTCTTTCTCATTTCCATCATCTTTCTTTCTCTCCCAACCTCCTCCGTACGAGTTTTTACTCTGTGTTTCCTCCAAAAGCTGCTTTACCTCCTTCTTCTCGTTTTTATTATTTTTTTCTTTTTTCCTATTTTTCCTTTAACTCTCTCTCTCTCTCCGGTTTCCAGGACAACTCCCTCATCTGCAATTGATGCTTGATTATTTTTTCCGCGCCAGTGCGTCAACTAGTGGCACCACTTGAAAACCTTGTTTCTCCCTATTTTCCATCCACTGTCTGTCTCTCTGTTTGTACAGCTAATGGCATTCCAACTTTCTCCTCCGCACCCAGTTCCTCCTTTTCTCTTTCTCTCTCTCTCCTCGTTCTGTCTCTTCCTGGGTGGGGAGGATTACCATTCAAAGCTAGAAAATATGATGATTGGACTGATGAGGAAAATTGAATTAGTCGCTTTGGAAAATACAAAAAAAAGAGAAAATTTATATTTTCAGAAACATTTGCATAATTCGCTCAATAAGAACGTGTCTTTGATCAAATTATCAATTTATTTCTCATTGGAAGAAGAGGACGCCTCGCGACACAAACTTCTGTTTCCTCCACGTGCCACTCTTTTTTATTTATTTTTTTTCTCTCTCGCCCCGGAAGCGAAATTCCCTCCGAAAAGAAAAATTGGCTTGTTTACTTTCTCCGCGGTTACTCGACGTCTTCTTGACTCTGGCATTTATTCACTTCCTCCTTTTTTTTGGTACACAGGTGGGCACTTGATAGGTGGCAACCTCGACTTTTCCTCCAACTCCGCCCGTCTCAACAGTCTCAAACGCACACTCAACTCGAACGGGAAGAGCACGACCGGGTTGGGTCACTCGGGTCAAGACTCGTCCCACATGGATCAGTATCTGATGCACACGGCGACCGGAAAAATTTACATTCCCTCCGACACCCCAAAGAACTCGACGAGCGACTACAAAACCTCGCCGGGCTCGTCCCCCTCGAAAAAGACGAGCGGCTCGTTGCTTTACAAAGACGGCGTGAGCACTCTGAGGGGCGGAGGGGATCACAATCACCGACACTTGCACACCGCCTCCCTCCACCATCATCACAACCACCGCACCAAGTCCGAGCTCGAGGAGACCTCGCTCTTGTACAAATTCCAAGGGATTTGCGGCTGGAAAGTAGCCACTGGGGTGGCCGCCCTGGTCGCCCTCACAGCAATAATCTTTGCCATTCTCATGGCCACCGGGGCAGTGTCGTGGCGGGAGAGTGGAGCTCTCGCCAGTGCCAAATGCGACACGGACAGGGAGGACAGACAATCAGACAATGGCACTCATCGAGAACCTGCGAGAACATCAAAGCCCAGCCATTCCGGAGGAGGTAAGCACTCCAAAAATTTAAAAGAATTCCTTGTCTTAAAACCGGAAGTAACACCAGTTTTCTGCTAAATAACCAATTTCGGGTAAAATTTCGTAGATGTTGAATAGTCTGGCCTGGGAAAATATTAAATTTATTTTTTTGGTTGTTTTTTTTTTCTTTTCTTTGAAATTTTATTTGGTTTTTTTAGTACTGTTTGGCATGGTAGTAGTTTGCGAAGGAGTGGAGCTTTTGAGTAGCGAGTTTCTTTGGGATAACCCATTTAGTAGTAATGATAGTTTGAGTAGAAAGCATGCTTATCTGGGGCCCGTCAATCCTGACGAGATCCCCATGGCGGATGAGCAGTGGCACGGGAGCGTCCTAATGAGGAGCGAGTCAAACGAGCTCCGTCTTGGAGGGAGCGAGGAGCCTAATGGGAAAATCGATAAGGGAGTGATTGATGGGCGAGGTGATGAGCCTACCGAGGAATCTTTGAGTACAACGACGGAGGGAGACTGGGAGGATAATAGACTGGCGACAACAGAGATTTACACGGAGAGTACTCAAAATCCCTCCATTTTCGGAAGGGTGAAGGAGCCGACGGGGAGGAATGTTGGTGGTGGAGGAGTTTGCGAATGCTACTGCCCGTGCTTAGACAAAAGCGAGCAAGCGGAGGAGGATTACAATGATGAAATTAGTGTTTGGCACGAGTCGACGACAACTCCAGAGAGTAGCACAGACCTTGTCGAGGTTACGGAAGAGATTGTTGTTGTTGACGAGTTTGGCTCAGGGAGTGGGGAGATTATTGAAGACGTTACGATCTTGTCCTGGAATGAAACGGGAAGTGGAGAAACCACTCCTCAAACAGAGATCGATGAGGAGTGGCGGGAGGAAGAAGGTGTAATTATTCTCGAGCCAGGCTCTGGAGATATTCCTCCGACAATGTCACTCGTCAGGGAGACAGACGAGGCAGAGCTTACTAATGAAATCTCCGTGTTTCCTCCTCTCCCAGAGGAGCCCCCACAGCATTCAGCCACTACTCCAGCGCCATCAAAGCCGACGCTGCCCTTACTCGCCAACGTGACCTGTCACTGCCCGGACATTTCTATGAATCCAGGACTGGGCGTGAGCTCCCGGTACCTTATCGAATTCCCACCCAATCATCTTGGAGGTAATCTCTGCGTGTTCTCAGTGTGTTCGTGTGTGCCGCTGCCGCTCATTCGTTCGTCACTCGCTTTGCTTTTTTTGTGCTTTCTCTCACGATGTCCATTGAGGATTCTTCGTTTGTGTGACCCCGAACGTGTCAAAGTATGACACACTATTAACCGCTTCTTCAAATTTTTATATTCAGGTCCGGGTCGTTTATCACCTCTTCCTGGCGTCAACTTTCCTCCCGACGTAGCCTCCTTCGTCCAAATTCAAATCCCCTCCCGCTTGTCATACGTCCTCAGCCCGTACTCGTACTGGAACATGCAATTCTACCAAAGTGAGGGGGCCTACATCACCTGGGAGATTTCCGTCCCTCGGGGGGCCTCAATCGGTTTCTACGCGAAGCGAAACGCCCGTCCTTCCCACACCAACCACGACATCACCGAGATCCTGCGCGGATTCAAGACACGGACCACCCGGTCGAGCCCGCCCTCCGTGTCGAAAGAGATTAACAAATTCCTCGAGCAGGGCCACTGGTTCCTCAGCTTGTACAACGACGACTCGGACAGTCAGGAGGTCGTGTTTGCCTCGAAAATCAGCGAGGAAATGACTGAAGGCTGTCCCAACGGATGCACCGGGAACGGCCAGTGTCAGCAGGGTCACTGCCAGTGCTCACCGGGATTCGGAGGGGACGACTGCAGTCAAAGCGTCTGTCCCGTGCTCTGCAGCGGTCGCGGGGAGTATCTCAACGGCGAGTGTCAGTGCAACCCCGGCTGGAAGGGGAAAGAGTGCAGCCTTCGTCACGACGAGTGCGAGCACTCCGACTGCAACGGTCACGGAAAGTGTGCGAATGGCAAGTGTCAATGTGTTCGCGGCTACAAAGGCGAGTTCTGCGAAGAAGGTAGGTCGACAAGATAAGCGCATTATCAAGGGCATGAGCTGGGGCTTATCTGTTTCATAAGCTAAATGTGGTTATCTGCTTCCTTGCCTTCAGTGGACTGTCCGCATCCGAATTGCTCCGGGCATGGCTTTTGCATCGAGGGCGGAACGTGCATTTGCAAAAAGGGGTGGCGCGGTCCAGACTGCGCCCAGCCTGATAATGAGGCCCTTCAGTGCTTGCCTGACTGCAGTGGGCATGGCGTTTTTAACTTGGACAGCCAAACGTGTACCTGTGAGCCCCGCTGGACTGGCGAAGATTGCAGTCAAGGTAGAAATTCAAAAAGCCCGCTGGAAAATGCTTTCAAGTCGCCGACGAAACAATTTTTTTTTAAACTGAGGCCTTGACTTTGACCATCTTGAATTGCAGAACTTTGTGACATCAACTGTGGTCCGAATGGAGCTTGCATTGGAGGAGGCTGTCTCTGCTCCGAGGGCTGGACAGGGTCCCTCTGCAACCAACGAGTCTGTGATAAGCGATGCGCGGACCATGGCCAATGTAAAAACGGAACTTGTCTTTGCGTCACGGGCTGGAACGGGAAGCACTGTACTCTCGAAGGGTGTCCAAACAGCTGCAGCGGCCATGGCCAGTGCAAAGCCAACTTTGAGGGATTCTGGGAGTGTAAATGTCATCCAGGCTGGACTGGCCTTGAGTGTAGCGTCATGATGGAACAGAACTGTCAAGATGGCAAGGACAACGACAAAGGTAGCAAAAAATAAAAATCCTAGTCATTCAGTCATTCCACTTATCCTCCATCTCCTCCAACTTAATTTTCTACCCAATTCTTTCCATTTACTCAAGATGGACTCACCGACTGTGAGGATCCCGAGTGTTGTGTAACGCCCGGGTGTGAGAAGAGCCAGTTGTGTGTCAGCGCCAGAAAACCGACAGACATTTTACTCCGAAAGCAGCCGCCCGCAATCACCGCCTCCTTCTTTGAGAAAATGAAGTTTCTCATTGAGGAGGGCAGCTCGCAGAGCTACGCCAGACAAGAGGCTTTCAACGGAAGGTAACCAATTCACTTTCTCTCTCTCTCCCGTTTTTTAATTATGCTCAAGCTCACTTTCTCTGTTTAAAAAAAAAAACAAATTATGTTGTGCTTATTTTTTTCTTACACGTTTTTCTTAAGTTGAAACGTTTTTTTTTTTGTTTTTTGTGTTGCAAATCTCAAAAGAAACAAGATTTTGTTTTTAAAGAAAAGTGGTACATGTTTCTTACTTTCTCTTATTTACTGTTGGACAGCTTTTTTTTTCTTCTTTTCTTTTATAATTTTGTAGACTAAAAAAAAAAGTTATCTTCTTTTTTTGTACTGCAAGATAAGAAAACTAACGTTATTTTTCGTTTGGATAACCCAGTCCTGCAATCTGTGCCCCAGTCAATACAAAAGTTCCTTATTTTTCCCGGTGTTTTTATAAAACTCCTTTTTTTTCTTTCAAAGTTTTCTTTTTTCTTTCTTTGGTTTCATCTTGAATCATGTCCATTAAACAGATTAATTTTCTCTTTTCTTTTTTCTGTTTTTTTTTGTCAAAAAAAAGAAGAAGAAGAAAAAAACAAAACTTTCTCTTCTTTTTTGACATATAAACATACTAATTGTTTTACCAAAAAAATCAACGTGTGTGTCTCTCTCTGTTTTTTGTGCTGCTTGTTGTGTCTGTTGACATCTGTTTCCTCCACCAAATGTTGACTCCCCAACAGCATGTTCTGGAGTCATTTCAACAAGAGGTAAGCTTGATTCCACTGAACAAAAAAAACAAAAAAAAAATCTCTCCAGGTGAAAGTTCCTATGAAAAAAAAACAAAAAATAAAAATAAAAAATCGGCTATGACAACACAAAAGAAATATAAAAATATGATCACACTTTCTTCTTCTTGCTCTCTATCTTGATCTGTGTCTTGAACAAAGTTGTTTTGTGTAGATGTTCGAAAAATAATATTTTTGAAAAAAATGTGTGAAAAAATGTATGTCGTACGCCAAAAAGCAAGCAGGTGTTTTGTAGGCCTTTTGCTTTTCGAACCCGGCTAATGTCGTCCTTTCTAATTTTTTCCCGGTGTGTTTGTTGCTTTTTTCCAGTCGTTCTGGCGTTGTCCGGGGTCGAGTTGTCACTCCAAACGGATCTGGACTGATGGGCGTTCGAGTGTCCTCCTCGTCGCCGATAGAGCCACTCGGGGGCTTCACACTCACCCAGGATGACGGCTGGTTTGACTTGATGGTGAATGGGGGAGGCGCAGTTACTCTGCACTTTGGGCGGAGTCCTTTCAACTCGCTGACGAGAACGATCTTCGTCCCGTGGAATGAAGTGGTTATCATGGATACGATAACTATGGGCACGGTCGAGCCTCACACTCTGTTTTCTCAGCCGTGCGACTCTCACTCGTACGACACGATGAAGCCAGTTGTGCTCGCGACGTGGAAACACGGTTTCCAAGGAAATTGTCCGGAGACGTCGGCGATTCTTGTCGAGAGTCAAGTCGTTCAAGAGTCGATATCCCTTCCAGGAACGGGTATTCACTTGATGTACCACAGCTCTCGAGTTCCTGGCTACCAGTCGACGATTCAACTTCAGCTCACACCTGAGGAGATCCCATCGTCGCTCAAGCGCGTCCACTTGAAAATAACAATTGAAGGAGTTCTCTCCGAGAAAGTGTTTGAGGCAGATCCGGACATCAAGTTTACCTACTCCTGGAACAGGCTCAACGTGTTTCGACAGAAAGTGTTTGGTGTGACGACGGCCATTGTCAAGGTCGGCTACGAGTACGACAACTGCGCCAGCATCATTTGGGACGTTCAGAGTACGACGCTGTCCGGTCATGACATGAGCATTTCGGATGTCGGTGGCTGGAACTTGGACATCCACCACAGGTACAACTTCCACGAGGGGATCATCCAGAAAGGAGACGGCTCCAATATTTACCTGAAGCAGAGGCCCCGAGTTGTCGTTACCACGATGGGAACTGGATACCAGAGACCTTTAGACTGCGGTCAAGAGTGCAATGGGGTCGCAGTCAAGCAAAAGCTACTCGCCCCCGTCGCCCTAGCGGCAGCTCCAGACGGCACTCTCTTCGTTGGCGACTTTAACATCATCCGACGAATCATGGTGGACGGCACGGTCCAGAACATTGTCAAACTGAATGCGACTCGCGTCTCGTACCGGTATCACATGGCACTCTCCCCGGTCGACAACACTCTCTACATCAGTGATCCCGAGAGCCATCAAATCATTCGGGTTCGAAATATTGAAGACACTTCCGATCCCGCCGGCAACTGGGAGCCCGTCGTCGGCTCTGGGGAGAGATGTCTGCCTGGGGATGAAGCTCACTGTGGAGACGAAGCGCTCGCGAGGGACGCCAAGCTTAGCTACCCAAAGGGCGTGGCCGTCACGAGCTCCAATGTCATTTATTTTGCGGACGGGACAAACATCAGAAAGGTGGACCGTGACGGAATCATCACAACCGTGATTGGGAACCATCAGCAGAAGTCACACTGGAAGCCGATCCCCTGCCAAGGCACCTTGAAACTGGGCGAAGTCCATTTGCGTTGGCCCACCGAGCTTGCCGTGAATCCGTTGGACTCGTCACTCTACATTATTGACGACCACATGATCCTTCGGCTGACGGGTGACAATCGGATTCGCATCATTGCTGGCAGGCCCTTCCACTGCCCAATACCAACAACGTTTGACCTCGACTTGGCCACCCACACTGGTCTCGTGTCCCCGCAAAGTTTGACCTTTGCCCCGAACGGCGACTTGTACTTGGCCGAGAGCGACTCCCAGCGGGTCAACCGAATTCGCAGAATCTCCACCGACGGGCGAATGTCTCATTTCGCTGGGATCGAGTCGAAGTGCAACTGTCTCGATCGAGGCTGCGTGTGCTTTGAGGAGGACCATTACATGGCGACAACAGCTAAGTTTAACACCATATCTGCTATCGCCATGACTCCCGACGGAGTTCTTCATATCAGCGATCAGGGCAACTACAGAATCCGCTCAGTCATGGCGCTCATCCCGAACCCGACCGTGGGCGAATCTCGTCAGTACGAAATTTACTCGCCGGAAACCCAAGAAATTTACATTTTCAACCGATTTGGTCAACATATCGCCACCAAGAGTATTGTCACTGGGGAGACTATTTACACGTTCCTCTACAACGTCAACATGTCCAATGGCAAGCTCAGCTCAGTCACTGACGCTCAAGGTAACAAAGTGCAAATCCTTCGGGACTACTCCAGCCAGGTGAAGACAATTGAGAACGCCCAGGGTCAAAAGTTCAATCTGAGGATGAGCAGGGTCAAAATGCTCCAAGAGTTTAGCTCCCCGGAAGGCTACAATTTCACATTCGACTACCATTCCAGTACCGGACTGGTCAAGAGCCGAAAGGACAGTTCGGGACGAGCTTCAGTTTACTCGTATGACGAGTTCGGGCGGCTGACTATGGCTGTCAGTCCAACCGGACAAGTGGTCACGTTAACATTTGACCTGAACGAGAAAGGAGCGACAGTGAAAATTCGACGAGACGCAATGGCGCCCAGTACAGTGCTCATAAAAGGTGCTTCCACTGTCTACAAACGTCTCCAGAAAGTGGAGGAAGTGACGACAGTCAATATGGACGGAACAGTGGTCAAGTTATTCCCGTGGCAGCAGCAAATAACCACCGAGTCTGTTCCTTACTCGATCCTGGGCGAGGTGAGCCCTGTGCTGAGCGACAGCTTCCCAGTACCTGGCAAACAGAAGATGGAGGTGGGCGGGGACCTTGTGAACAGAGTCGAGTGGCGCTACGTCGCCAGAAAGGAGGGCCGAGGGAAGAACAAGCAAATTGTGCAGATCGACAAAAAGATGAGGATCAACGGGGAGAACGTGCTGATGGTGGAATACGACAGGGAGACCAAGTCAGAGTTGATATTTATCGACGACCGAACGGAAATCTTGAACGTCACATATGACGATAAAACCGGACGACCTTTAAAATGGACGCCCTTTGGGTATGCACCTGTCACCCTAGAGTATGACCGGTTCTGGAGGCTCGTCGGCTGGAAGTGGGATGACCTTCAGGAGACGTACGAGTACGACCGAACGGGACGCCTTGAAACGATCCGGTATCTGGATGGGACTGCGCTGACATTTGCGTTTAAAGACGTTATGGCGACGATCCCCACCAAAATAACAACTGCAGGAGGCTTCGACTATCTCCTCGAGTATGACAACTCTGGTGCTCTCCAGAGTCTGACGACGCCCCGGGGTCACATCCACACTTTCGGAGTGACGAGTCAGATTGGCGTTTACGAGTACCAGTACAAGGCGCCCAGCTCCCGAGACGTGTACCGAGTTCAGTACAACGATTTAGGTCAAGTTGTCACCATTTTGTATCCCAACGTGGGAGGTCGTGTCAACTACGTCTATAACAGACAGGGTCGAGTGGAAGCCACTGTCCAAGGCCTCCGCAGCTGTCGCTTCAGCTACCAAGAAAACACAGGCCTCATCAAGGTCGCCGAAGTGGCCCAGTTTAGCTTCGAAGTCAAAATAGAGGTGAAATGGCACGGCGGCCTGGTGAAGGAAGAGCGCCACAAGTTTGGAACAAAAACGGGTCTGGACAATGTCCATCTGAAATACCAGTACGACGGCAACGGTCGTGTGAACAACGTCGAAGTAGAAATCAACGGAAAGGTCGGCCAGTCTTTGGCCGTTAAACGTCACCAAAACAGTGGACTACTCGAGGGAATGGGGGATCTCACTCTCACTCAAAATGTCGGAAAGGTCTTCAATCGAACCGTGATTCAAGATCCCGGCAAGATCTTCCTGAAGCTGTACGAGCGTGACTCTGTCGGACGACTCCACAAGACCATGATAACGCTCAAGGGCGTGGAGGTGTTCAAAATGGAGCTGGAGTACAACCAACACGGTCGCGTCAAGCACAGAACGCTCCACATCGGAAAGAGCGTGTACGCGGACAACCTCAAGTACGACGCTGACGGGCGTGTCGCAGAATCCCTGGGGAGCGGAGAGTGGCGCTATGTCTACGACGAAAACGGAAATGCCATTCAGGTGATTGAGCAGAAGGAGAAAATGTCGCTGATTTATGACTCGGGCGACAGAGTCATCCAGGTCGGGGAGCTGCTCCGGTACACCTACGACGCCAGAGGGTTTTTGGTGCAACGCGGTGCTGAGAAGTTCCAGTACGACGACAAGGGCTTGCTCGTCCACGCCGCCAAAAAGGACCGCTACAAAGTCTACTTCTTTTACGACCACATGGACAGGCTCATCTGCATCAAAGACGACAAGGGCAACGTGACCCAGTTTTTGTATGCCAACCCCGAGCCGGAAATGAACAGGCGAGTGACTCACATTCACTGGCCGCTGAGTGGCCGGAGTCAGGTCCTGCTCTGGGACGAGGGCAGCCCCGACTCAGGACTGAGTCCGAGTGTGGTCGCACTCGTGACAAATGACGCTCAAAGATACTACGTGGGCAGTGACCAGAACGGAAGCCCACTGAGCTTATTCACAGTCCACGGCTCAGTTTTCAAGCAGGTGCACCGAACGCCCTTCGGACGGGTTGTGAAGGACAGCAACTCGGACTTTTACTTCCCTGTTGACTTCCAAGGAGGTTTGTTGGAGCCTCATACGGGTGTCGTTATCATGCCAAACGGACGTCCATACGATCCCTCGATTGGACAGTGGATGACTCCAAACTGGCTTCACCTCCCGAAGAGATTTAAAAAGCCCACGGATATCTTCACCTACCGGTTTTCTCAGAACGACCCCGTCACGCCTCGAAATCTTTTGGCTCAAGGACGAATGACAGAGTTGTCCGACTGGCTTCAGCTGTACGGCTACTCCCTCAACAAAATCTTTGGTCAAGTTTACCTCAGACCGGACCCAGTCCAAGAAGAAATGAAAGGGACGCTCGCCCCCGAGTTTGGCATTGTGAGTGGACTCGACTGCATGGCGAACACGGTCAACCGGGGCTTCATGAAGCTCGGCTTCTCTCGTCGCTCAAAACTGAATCCCGAGCGGATCTTCAACAAGGAGCTCCAGCTCATGGGGAAAATTAGCTACAAACGGTCCGGCTTTGGTCCGGGACTGTTGGTGAGTCGGACCGACGCGGGGCGGACGCTCGTCAGCACGATGGACAACTCTGTGGTGCAGGGCGTGGTCACAAGTGTCCTCAACGGGAGCGGATGGGTGGACTATCGCGGGAGCCACCAAAACATGTACTGGTTTGTCAAGGACAATCCCCACAAGCTCAGAGACGACATGGAGGAGTTGAAAAGACTTGGAGGGCTTTATAATATTAGTGTTCATGACGGTGATAATGGTATTAAGGTGAGTGTACGTCTTAAAAGGAAATATTGAAGCCTCTTTGATATTTTGACCATTAAAATTAATCCTTTTTTTGCTTGTCCCATTGTAGGAGTTACGTTTATGGTCGGGTGAGACAACCATTTCAGTCCGCTACGGGGCGGACGTTCAGGAAGAGACTGTTCGCCTCCTCAAGCACGCCCATCGAAAAGCAATAGAGAAAGCGTGGGAGCAAGAGAAGCACTACATATCCCTCGGCCTCGACGGCCGTCGTCCATGGACTGAGGAGGAGAAGGACCAGATCATGTCCAAGGGCGTGGTCCACGGCTACCGCCCCTCAGACCTCTTCTCAATCCACAAATTTCCCCAACTCGCCGACGACCCGAACAACGTTCTCTTCCAAAAGGAGAGCCGGAGGAAACGACGAAAAAGCAATAAAAGGCATCATCCTGGAGGGGGAGGAGCTCCTTCCTCCAACTACTCCAATAACTTTAGGACTAGCAGTAGTAGCATCATCACGAGTAGTAGAGATTCATCGACATTATCATAATCAACAATCTATTTAAATACCTAATTACAATTTTAAAATATTTATAACCAAAAACAACAATTTTTAAAAACAAGCTCGCCATACAAAAATCTATATTTAAACAAAAACAAAAAAATGTACTTATAAAGAAACCAAGTGTTTGCCCCCGGAAACAGCCCCCCAATTTTTTCTTCATATTTCCCTCGATGGTTATACTCCTTCGCTTGTCAACTTTTATTTTGTAATTGCAACTTTTTTTAAAAATTAGACACCCCAGGCATGCCTCATTCGTCCATGATTTTCCTCCCGAATAAAGGAACTAATCAAGCCAGGTTATTGGGTTCATGATCCGCAAAGGTTCTCACATTCCCCCGTCCCCGACCTTCGCCAAAAATCTTCAGCCTGGCTCGGTTTTTTTCTCAATTTCCGGGGTAAAAGCTGCGAAAAGTGAGGCCCGTCTGGGGTCCTCTCAATACAGACTGACTACCACTACGTAAATCAAGGAAAAACAATGAAATATTAACAATTTTGTAGCGCCATTGTACAGTTGCAATATAAAATGTGTACCTTTGTAAATAAGAAGAATTGTTTTTGTTTTCGCTAATTAGAGCCTTGTACAAACCCCAACCAAGAATCTCTCTTGCAACCGTGTAATCACAACTGAATAAAACTGTAAATTTACTTGGTAGTCACTCATTTTTATTATTTTGTACAGAAACCAGAAACTCTTGTAAAACTTGTAACTGTAAATTTGTTATATGAAGAAAACGTGTGTGTGTTTCGCTATTTTACGTCAATGCTACTTACAAAAAGTAAAAATCTTGTTCTGACATTATGTCAAGTGGAAAAGTAATTTTAACATTTGTAATAACCACGTGTAAGAAAGAGATATTTAAATTGTTGTTCTGCTCCTGTCTTAGTTTTATTAGCGATGACCTCTTGTCAAAGAAAAAGAAGAAAAAAATGATGAGCAATTGATAAGACAAAAAAGCGTTTACAATTACCAAAAATAAAAAAAACTGGATATTTTCCCCGATTTAAAGCCATAAAAAAGTGTGTAATGATTGAGCAACGTTTCGAAGGTGTTATTTTTAGATTAAGGTCAATTTGACAAGAAAAAATGATGGACGCGTGCAAGCTAGAAATTTTTCTTTTTTCGAGGAGAAATAATGTCGGAAAAGAATTCAGTTTTTTTGTGAAACCTAAACAAGGAAGAGAAAAAGCAATCGTGAGGTGGTGAGAGAGAGAAAAATAATTTTAAAAAAATAAAAACCGAAGCGTTTCGAAACCAAAGGAAATTGTGTCCGTGTTTTCATTTAGCGTCATTTGATTCCATTTAAAAAAAGGATTCCAGGCGAATCCGTAATGATTCTAGGAGCTTTTATCGCAATCCTTTTATCGTCGTCAATATATCGCCTAATCACTTTATCGCAAAGCAGCAATATCGTAATCATTTTATCGCCGAGCATACATTATCGTAGTAACGTACCAAGTACCTGTGGCTGGTAGGAGCAACATTTTTGTGCAAGACCAGCAATCAGCACTGATTGAGGAACCATTCATACAGGATCTTATGGCTATCCTAGTCGTAATGGAGTTGGATAGGCACAACTATTTACCGACGATATATTCCTCCATTTTTTCATGTATCCTTATGGAATTTACTTTCATTTCGTTCCGGAGCCAGCAATTCAGATGCTCGTCTTCAACATGACGTCAATTTCCAGCTCAACTACGACGGACGACTGCTTTCACAATTTTGAGTGCAGCTTTCCCCTGTACTCGTTTCACTCGGTGAACAATGTTGTCTCCAGCCTGGCATTTTCATTTATCGGACTTGTTTCATTTGTCGTCTTCAGTTTCGACCAT
The DNA here is from genome assembly GCA_019593645.1 of Akabosia matsudoensis. Lineage (NCBI taxonomy): Eukaryota > Metazoa > Arthropoda > Collembola > Entomobryomorpha > Paronellidae > Akabosia > Akabosia matsudoensis. The sequence continues at coordinate 6,828 of VICI01000555.1, read as the reverse complement.
TTCGTTGTGGAGAGAAACGCAAAATTGGGAGTTGCCGGAACCACCCAGTTTTCTTTCACTTTGAGCCTGACCTTGACAGCACTCGGACTATCGAGCGTGAGCTACAGCATTTGCCCGAATGATTCTAATTATCATTTTGATATGAGTATCTTGTACACAACATTGGCCTTAATAGGAATCCAGTTGTATCAAGCTCGTCATCCTGCAACCAACGTGGGTCCATTCACGACAGTCTTCCTCTTAAGCTTTCTACAAGTTTTAGATTTTGGCAGTGCCTATTTTCCACAGACAGTTTATTTCCTAGCATTTCACCTTGTTTACGTTACATTTTTGGTGGTCATATCGGCAAAAGTTTTGTGTCATGGAACACGAAGCATATCCTACATAATCGCCTATCTGTCGCCATATAAAACTGGTGACGACTCGACAACTAATTCATTAAATGCCGGCGGAAAAGATGTTCAGATTCTAGTCCTCCTCGGAGTGATTTTGAACATGGGGATAATGACATTTGCTTGCGTCCAACTGGTCCGGACGAATATGTTCGACTCCTGCAGCTACATAACAGGAATTCTGGTCGCCAATGTGAATCTATACATCTTCTACTACATTTCCATGAAGTTTGTACACGGAGAAATGGTCACAGTTCAAATGACTGCAAATTTTATTTTCGCCGTTGTAAGTTGGGGTATGGCGTTTCGGTGTATGATAGAGAAGACGAGCTTTTTTGACACGGCTGCCAGGAATAGACGAAACAATACACCGTGCACAAATCCCTTTCCTGGAATAATCGAAACTGCCTTTTACAGTTCAGAGGATTGGTGGCGATTCAATGTGGCGCAGGCACTTGGAACAACATTGGCTGTAAGAGATGACGTTGATTTACGCAAAATATCAAGTGTGAGGACGAAAATTGTAAGAAATTTGTATATATTTTTAGATTCTACATCATATCGATGCTCCGCTAAGGAAAAAACGAAGAGAAAAAATAGCAGTGTTTTGAAAAATGTTACTCCTGAATACAGGTGAAATAATAATAATAATATTAATGTTCCATTGTGTCGTGTTTTAAAGCGTTGATGACCATATTCCAGGCGGCATTGTATTTACAGTTGGTGAAAAGAATCTAGGACCATGTATAGTAATCTATGTATCGTATTCAATGTATCATAATCAATGTATCGCGTATAAGCCTATCGTGAATTTTGTATCGTAATCAGAACATCGTCGCATCCTCATATCGTGTTGAATATGTATCGTGATGGGCTTTCGACTGTGCTCAGTCATCATCAGCGGACCGCACTCCTACCAACTGAATGATTATATGACAATCCACAAATTAGCGGAGTGCTGGTCACTGGTCCAAGTAGCAGAGACAAAGTTGCAATGCTTATCAAGGTGTCCAGGCAACTCAGATGCTTATCGATTGTGTGCAAGAGCACGAATGGTACCTTTGAATGAGGTACGCATTTTTAATACGATATAATATGCTATAAGATGTAATGATGATGCGAAGATATATTGATTACTATACAAAAATTCACGATAAGTTTATACACGACAAGTTGATTACTATACTTTAATTACTATACATTGATTACTATACATGGGATGGCTACCATTACTACGAGTAAAATTATTGTGCGCAACCAAAAATTCACTAAAAATTTAATAAAACGTCCCTCCTGATTTTTATTCAAAATACAGGAATATCTTCTCTGCTTTTACCCGTCAAATCGTCATCAATAGTATGAATCATCTGGACAGAAAAAAAGAAATTTTTAAGCTTAAAGTTATTTCTGCAAAGTAGCACTAAATCGGGTTACAAAGTAGAACGCACCAACAAACTTGTGTACAACGCCCCAGCCGAGTACAAGTGCCAGAGGTCGTGTGTATCATAAAATTCCCAATGACACGGTTTGTTATAGAGCCTGCTCAATGAGGGCGTCAGGTCCCACGACATTTTGACATCCACAAAATTCTTGACTCCGAAGATCCAGAGGGTCGCTGAGACAACTCCAGTCAGCGCTGGGAATATCGCAATTCGTTCCCCGTGAATGAGCTACACTTCAAACAATTCCACAACATTTTCATTCTTGGAACATTTTTTTTTCATTTTCAAAATGATTACTTTTTGGCACCTTCATAATCATGTAGTAAATCATGTACGCGGCCATGTTTCCAATTAAAATTGAAAGAATGTACGAGCCAAAGTCAAAGGTGAGCTTGGACGTGACAAAGGTCCACGTGTTGTAGCAGATAACCCCAACATTCGCAAGTATTCCAAGTGATATGAGTAGAAAGATGTCTTTCGTTGCGAATTCTTCCGACGATCTATTTTGACGGCGAAGCAATTTGCACCATGTTTCCGCACAAAATACTGATTTCCTTCCAAGGAAGGATATTTTGACCGCTACAAGGAGAAGGCCTGCAATGAAGAGAGCCGTGAAGGTGGCAAAGTACCACCAGTCCTGGAAATACTGACCGAGAAAGTCAAGACACTGAAAGCAGCTGAGGCAGAAAAGCACCGTGACTGGACTGCACTTGAGGCTGGGATGGCGAGATCGGTACAGTTTGAGAACCATTAGAACGACAGACACATACATGAAGCAAGTGTCATGGCGAAAGTTGGACTTATTGGGACAGACATGGTAGCATGCGCTCAGGACCCCTTCAAATATGATCGACACTCCGAGGGCATACGCAATTCCACTCTGACGAATAACCCCTTTCCCCGCCTGCTTCGGACTCATGGCGCTGTACATCTTGACCGACACTAGGGAAGCGACGCCAAGCGTGACGTAGCCCAAGTTGGAGTAAACATGATTGAAGTCATAGAACGGGTAGAAATTGAAGGCACAGTTGAAGTTAAAGTAGCACATGTCCATATTTCCGGTGTCGCGAGACTTGAGCAAGTACCTGGACACCAGATTCACGGCTGGGAGAATGTAGTAAAGACCGATTGGCAGGACGGAGGACAAGTACGCCCGAGACACTTTCCGAGACTTTTTCTCGTCGAAGGCATTCGTCAAGTAGATCACACGGTGGGGTCTAAAACGCCTGAACACTCCTGAGATTTTGCACCAACTTCGTAAAAATTGGAAGACATACGTGAGACAACTGACAAGCCAGATCACATCCGGCACCTGGTCTTCGCTCAAGGTTATTCTGGCACTAGGCTCTGTACTGCTAAACGCCATGTACGTAAATATAGCTACTACTCCGCCACTAAAAAGCCAGCACACGACTAGTGTTCCAGTTAAAATGACCATCGTTCCGTAAATCCAAAAGAATAAGTGACGGTCTTCAATGGACTCGTCAACTCGTAGGGTTGCATTAGAATATTGGTTTGGGATGATGGATGTCCCTGACGATCCTACACACTGAGTATTGTCAACATGCAAGTAGATGATAATGTAGAAGCCATTAGGAAATTCGTCTTTGGACACTGTTAAAGATCCCTCCTCTGTCATTGTGAACCACTTGCCACGATATTTGATGTTGACATCGGAATCCAAAATTGGACACTTGAGTTGACATATTTAAAAGTATATTTTACTACTTTGAATATAAATTACCGGAAAGGATTAATAGGATTTAGTGCTTACGCTCGGTTGCTGGATTGAGACTGTAAAGCAACTGGGATCAGGAGACGATATGCTCAATTTGACGGCGCTGGAGTTGAAGCCATGATTCCCGTAATTGAGGCGGTATATTGCAGCAGAGTGTGGAGATATTTGTGTCGACTTTGGATCCCCGAGTCCAACGCTGATTGGACTACTTTGAAGGCTGATCGAGAATGAGATATTCTCAGATCCAGAAGCTGACACTGTTATAGAAAGCTGCCCGCCTAGACGAAGTACGTCCTTGCCGGGCTTTAAAGGGCTTGCAGCTGCACCATTGCAGGTAACCTTTTTAAAGTGGGACACTTTGTGAGGCCCCAGAGGAAGTTGCCAAGACTCAATAAACGAATCATGTCTGGATACAAATGTGACCGGATTGCTGACACTTTGATCTACACTTGTCGCTATTTGTATATCGTCAGGGTTTTCTTGTATCGCAAATTTGAATATGTAAACGATCGACCTGTTGACGAAATTCGTCACAGTGACATTTTGACTCAGAGCGTGGTCAATCGGCACAATTAGAACTGACGAGGTCATCGAGTGACAGAGAAGCGCTAGGGTAATTATCCTTATGGGGATAGACATGGTTAAATCGTAAGATAACTGGAAATTTGAATCGTGTCAGCTACTGCCATCGGAGTTAAATTTCTGTCCGGCAGAATGGGAAATGGTTCCCTCTTGCCTGGAACAACGATTCTGAAATATTTTTGCTTTTTGTTTGAGAAGTTTGCGTCGAAGCTTGTTGACAAATTTATAACCATCCTTTGAGCATTAACAAACTAATGTCCCAAGCCAACAGAGATAAGACCCATTTCAACTTGATCGGGAGCAAAGCCCGTAATGCTTTCCGGATGAACACGAACAGAACAAAGGGAATATTTTTATCTTCTACAAACATCCTCAGACGTGCATTGAATAAACGCAACACTGGAGATAAGAAGGTGTTGCAATTTTTTCATCTAAAACTGTGGTCTTTTGAAAAAAAAAAACAATCATGTACGCAAATTTAAGGACTAAACCGAGCTATTTTTATGATATCATTGTTTTCCGTCCTTGTCTTTGCGTTCGCGTTCTCGGAAAACTATCAAACAAAATCAAAGATAACGTCAACCAAGCATGATATTGATGACGCATTGTATTCTACTTTTATTTGCTTCCTGTCGCCGAATGAAACCCGAGAATCCATATCAATTGTAAAACAATTTAAAATAGTGAATTTATAAACTGAGTACGAGCGACATTGATAATCTAACACAAAAAACGGACCGAGTGACGACGAATGATGCTGAGCTCATATATTTTTCTCTGCCAGTATCCGTTACGGCCGCTTCTTGATAAGTATGGTCCACACAAATACAAATCTACACAGACAAACAAAGGCTGCCAAAACTCGCCATGAAAACTTACGCCGATATTTTTAAACTGGAGAGATTGCGTTATTGTACGCTATTGCTTCTGGCGTCTCCGTGGATTTCAAATGCAACTGGATTTCAAGGCACAATGATTATTAACGGGAAAATAAATACGCTGGAGACACAAGCAATCAACAATTCAATGATGTATGTATACCAGTTTCCGCTAACAGAGGTAAGTTTGGAATTATTTCTTTGAAATTAACGCATTAATAGACGATGAACTTGATAACCTAGCACACCTCCCATTTGGTGGCTGAAACGTCAGTCGAGATGCCTTCGACAGACGCCGTCGACGGTTCGGAAGTCGTACTTTTCGACATGCGACGGGAGAGCTACACTGACTACTGGACATTGCCGCTGCTCACGTCCAACAATACAAGACTTACTCAGTTCAAGAAAAGCATTTGCACTGGAGTTGCAGCGGAGAACGCCTTCTATCGAAATATTTGGCAAGCAAATGCAATTGTAACCTCTGGCGCTGACTCCTCCTACATCATGATAACTGTGACCACCCAGAGCGTAAGAAACATAACATTCCATTTGACGCTAACTGAGGAGGATAACACTCTGGAACTAAATAAACGACGAGATTCGAGCCTTAGTCTGACGGCTCCAAATGTTTTCTTTGTGAAGAATAGCGATGATTTAGGAGGATCTAGTCTGATCAAAGTGTCTTTATCATCTGCAGAGACCAGTTGCGCAACAGTCTCAATCCAGACATTCATGGTACGTCTCGCCGCTAATTGTAAGTTTAATGTAGATTTTTAAATTGCCTAAGCTTGTTTCCAGTGCCCGTTCCTGGACAATCCAAACACAATAAAGTATCGCGGGATTTGGTTCACAATGACGACAACTGGTGCAATCACACTCAAACGAGACGACTACCCGAATGGTTTTTATGTTATCGTTTTGTTGAACGAAAATGATGAGCCTTGCCAGCAAACCCTTGCGACGACCCGAAATCCCCGGGTACTAAATCGGGTGAAAGTTATCTCGTATACAATATCCAAGCCTATAACGGATGATGACATGCATCGCTGGGTACTTGGGACGTTCATCTTTTTCACTCTCCTGTCTGTAACCTTTTTCCTTGTTCCATGCTTCGTCCATTTGCTTGTCCAGCTAAACTGTTTTCCAAAATATGTCGAGGGCCCTGAGGGTGACCAATTGATTGTCGGAGAAAGCTCGGAATCCTCTGAGGAAAGTGATAATCCAATAGCTACGGAACAAGGAGAACCACGCGTAACACCTTGTTGCGGCTGCCTTCATAAGCTAATTGAACTGGTATATAATTGTGTTGCGTGTTTAAATAGCAAATTTCACATACTTACGAAATTCACTTTCCACCGCTTTGCGCCAAACAACTCGCACAAGCTGACGTGCATGACTCGTCCGGATGTTTCCTCAGACGATGAACCATTGTCACCCTCATTCTTTTGGTTTACTCTTGCCGTCTTGTTCTACTTTTCCATGCCGGCTGTGCAAATGGTCATTTTTGATGTGACGCCACACTCCAACTCCACCAGCATGGACACTTGCTTTCACAACTTCAACTGCAGTTTCCCCATGTATGGCTTTTATGCAGTGAACAACGTCATCTCCAGCTTGACGTTTCTCTTTTTCGGAGTCGCCTCATTTCTCGTCTTCGCCCTGGACTACTTTATGAGCGAGCGTACAAACGCCGGCACTGGGGTCAGCTCGACCATCGAGTTTTCCTTCACTCTGAGCTGTACCATGATTGCGTTGGGCGTGTCCAGCGTCTGCTACAGCATCTGCCCGAACGAGTC
>VICI01000554.1:0-35541 GCA_019593645.1 Akabosia matsudoensis | reverse complement strand
TCTCTCAAGTTTCAAGTTCATCTTTTGTCTGTTGCTCCCTCTTTCTTGTGAGAAATCTGCCAAGCAAATCAGAGCATTCAAAACTATAAAAGTTTATATGAGCCAGATTCAACCATTTCGTTTAAAACTGAAAGCCTCTTGATCATAAGGGCTTGGTGAATTTTACAAGTTGAATACAATTTGCCATAATATATTATTTTAACTATTTAAAAATGTTAAATATCCAAACCCAGCGTGCATTTAACATAACATGCATTTCTATTATCAAAGGTAAGCATTGTTTAGTGCACTATTTTATAGGATGACAGTTCAAGTAAATTATGACCAAGCAAGTTCCCACCCATAAATCTTAGCAAGTTCTCCCGACGTGAAAGCATTGAACGATTGGAAACTATGTCATTTATAATCTCACTGTCAAAGCCAAATTCATCTTCTTCGTACATGTTGCCATAAATAGACTAGCCAACAAGTTCTTTAAACTCTCTACTCTTTCAACCATAGACAATATCTGTAAAATTCAGTCATACGAAACATTTCAAGTGACCTCTTCAAAATATTGTTAACAGCATTGTTTACTCCCCAAGTTCCTGTTCAATGTCGACGACAACGTTAGTCAGACTTCCTTTGCCAAAAATTCGTTTGAGAAAGCCATCTTCGTTTTTGTAAAGGAAGGAGGGAAGAAGAACATCCTCAACGCCATAAATTAAAATCATCCCTCCAAATTTAGAAAAAATGTATGCACCGTTATGACTTAATAATGTTGACTAGCCAAGGAATGTTATTGTAGTTATGCATATCGCTAAACCCAATCTACCAAAAAACGAACTCTTTCAGGGATAAGAAAACCGCAACAATCGCATCAGCAACCTACACATGAGAAATCAGATTTTTTATGCAACCTACACAACAATGGTTAGCGTAATGAAATTATCAAACAAACTCACCATCAAAGATTTAGCCAACCGAACGTTTTGCAAGAAAATTACAGGTTATAAATGATCCTTCATGAATAATATATGATGAAATGCAATATTTTTACTGCATCTTCAACAATCAACCAAATTCGACATTGAAAAATGTCGAGTCGTGACACCACTGCAATAGTTTCTAGTAAAAAAAATCACGAATTATAAAATTCTAGCCGTATTCGGGACAGCACTTCAACAATTTTTTTCATAAGAGTTCTGTAACTGAAGTAAAAAATGAATTGATTTCCTGATTATGGATTTCTAGTACTAATCAACTTTACATAAAACACAACGCACGATGCGGCAAACGATTACCTACATATATATAAAAAGTTTCGTCAATCAATTGACTATTTTTTGATACGTTCATTATGGGAATCATAATGGTATTGAGATTGACCACGGGGGCGTGGGAATGAAGTCATGCCGAGTTTTATCAGACCTTGTGCTTCCTTCAAACAACAAGCGTGTACATTAGTTATCATTTGTTTGACGTTATGATTGGACGTTTAAACTGTTTATAGCTTAATGATTCATCAGTTTTTACTTCTCTATTCAACAGAGAATAATATGGTTTATTACGGTTTTAGGCACCGTAAACCACCTAAATGTGTCCTTCTTGAAAAGCATTTACAAGTGTACATGAGAAGGCCGGCGGGCTCATAATCTGAAAATGGTTCTCATTAAAATTCATTACATCACAACTGCATTAGCACGATTTTTTAAACTTTTACAGCGAAATGATGCACCACACAGTGGCAGCATTTTTGCACAATGTCATTTCTATGCAAGTGTCAATACGGCGGTCAAGCTATGATTGCACGTTTTGCAAAACTGTAAAAACGACTGACTACTACTGTGTTCTTGGTTGGTGGGTAACTAGTTTTGAAAGTCTTCAAAGCCGAATGGCAAGCCGAAAAATGTCAAAAAAATTGACGAAATGGCTTGTTTCGTCATGAGCCATGTGTCAACTACACGCCACGTAAAGAACTTGAAAGAGAAAAAATATAAATGAATGCAAATCTATTGCGGATTGTAGTTTAATCTCGTTTTACATCAATGCGGTCATATTTTGAGCAAATTTAAAAATTCAGAATAATAATGGTTCAAAAATTAGCTGCTGGTGTGGAGCCAACGTCATTTACTATTTTCTATGCTCTTTTCATGACTATGAGCTATGTGTGTGTCCATCGATCAGATAAAAACGTTCTACCTGTAGCAAATCTAATAAATCGTAATTGTCGAAAAGATTAAAATCTAGTATAGGTAACAGAAATCCGGTCTGCATGCATAAGTATTGAAACTATGGGAGGAAATCGAAAGTGAAATTTCTAGCTTCATATCCATTTTTAAAGTGTGTAAAGTTTAAAGCTCTATTTCTAAAATAGCTACTTCTTATTATTGGTTTTAATTTTCCCCAAGATTACACCATTTTTGTACATTATACCTTATTATTAGGCCACACCACAAGTAATTTAAATTTTTCGGTACTTACGTAAATAAGTAAATGAAAGCGAAGTCTATCAACGAATTGTATGTGTACTTTTGTAACTTTCGATCTCAAATCTATGCCAACCCTTGTTACATTGTTTCTAATTCATCCATGCTCTGTGAATTTCAAACTATCTAATTAATTCCTTCATAAAATAATTAGCTTTACATAAAATTTCTCCTTCAATTGTTTGTAAGCTTTAATTGTAAAAGAATGAAAAGCTGGCTGCTTTTTTACGACAGATTCTTTCCTTTTTGGTGCATCCCACGCACAATGTTAAACCAATTTCTGAAATACCTTTATATAAAACTGCAACCGTATTTCGTTTGTTTGTGTTTTGACAAACTGTCACGTCAAATCAAAGGCACCGTGAAATGTTCAACACACTTTAAAGCCTTATTTTTAAAGCTCTACTAACCCATCTCTCTTGTTTTTTCTGTTTTTAATTATGCACACGTGGAAGAACAAAAGAGAACTGGTGCTAACACGAAAGAGTTTTCCTTTTCTAAAAATGAACATCTTGCCAACCTACTTACCACCATGATTGCACAAATATGGAGAAGGTTGTACAGTACAAAAAGCGTTCAATTCATTTTCAAGTCTTCTTTCATAAAATTTTTGAATCGTTTATATCATATTATTAAAGAGTTACATGGTGGATGGCGCTCATGTTACGCCTATTTCTAACATCACAAGTGAGCACTAGTGACAGAAAGACTTTGAGTTTTGTCTCTGTGACAACCTTGTTTAAATTTACTTACAAGTAAGAGAGCTCTTCAGTTGGTTTTATAAGGTAAAACAAGATATGACGCATGTATTTGTTTTATGTTACAGATTTTTATCTTTTCATGTAATTTTTCGCTAGGTAAACATCCTTCCGTATCCCACAATTACTTATTCGCGATAATCTAATTTATTCTTCCGCTTGAAACACATATTTGAAGCAAATCATGAGAAACTACTTTTTAAAAAGTATCCATCGCGTAATTTAATCCTCACAAAATGCTACGGCGGCGGGTAAGTTCCGATGTTTCAAAAAGTTATGCTCATTATTTTTGTAGATCTGGGCGAAAGATAATTATAATTCTTTGCCAACTGTCTGTGCATATTATGCTACTTTACTTTTTTGCGTCTCATAATTTTCTCTGCAATGACGAGTTACTTGTTACGTGCTTGTGTTCATTTTTAGCTCTACTTTGCAAAAACAAAACCTTTGTTTTGTATGCTACATGAAAACAGAGGCAGCATTTCCTTTAACTTTAAAGATTTTAAAGGATTTGATGCTTTTAGGACACCCATGTAGTTTAAATAGATGGTGTGGTAAACACATTAAATTTTGTAATACGCATTTCCTTCATAAAAAACGATCGGTGTCGGTATATAGATCTTACATGCAACATGTACGTATGCGGTAAGCCTTATTACGTGAGAAATTCCTTCGAAAAAAAATGTCGGCCTTCAGGTTTCATTTTAAAAGATTAAAATATTAATAAAACACAACTTTTAAAATTAGCAACTGCGTTTAACAAATATTTTAAACTCTATTCCTTTCTGTTTTTAGCAAAATCCACATGCAGCGACGACACAAGTTGCTCCAGTGACTTGATGTGCCTTGGTGGAGCATGTGCAGATCCTTGCAAAGTTCTCCCTGACGTGTGCGCTTCCATGGAGCTCAAAGGTGGCACATGTGTTGTACGCAACCACCGGTCAATTTGTTCCTGTCCACCTGGTCAATCCGTCAATGCTGAGAAACAATGCGTTCCTACTGAACATGAAGGTGTGTAAATAATGGTGTAGCCATTCGTAAACACGTTTAATCACTCCCCTCAAAAATCATATGCCGTGTCCCTTTCTAAAATAGTCTAAATAACCCCGCAATTATCTCTGTAAAACCTAGTCATTTACTTTCACACTGGTCACAATCATACCACAATTTTAAAACTTGAATAGCGGCCATGAAATACAACAAATGAATATTCCTTTTCAAACAGCTCGAGTTTTGACGTCCAAGTCTGTCCTCATTTTATTACCATTGCATCCTCAGCGTCAACTGATAATAGATTATGTAAATAAGTGGCGTCTTGCTAAAGAAATATTGAATATTTTCTACTGTCCATACGATAAAAAAACCTCAAGTATTAATAAAAAATTTGGTTAACTAACCAAACGTTGCATTGTAGGAGGTCTACACCGCAACAGCAAAAATACCTATCTACATTTCACACTTTATCATCCTCCATATCAATTTCAACTCCAAACTTGAATTGAATCACTTTCAATAATTCCTTTTGTTAGTGGAATAAATCCCTTCGAGCACAGACTTACAGAATAATCGTGTTTGTATTTGACAACACAATTAGGCAGCCTGAATGACAGCTTGAATAGAGATCTGTGCATGATTACAATTTAGACTTTCGTACCCAAAGAATATTCTTTTTTCCTTCAGAATTTGCTAATCATGAAAATAAATATTGAAAGATTGCTCAATCATCGATAGAAAATAGAAGCTCACTTTTTCTCCGAATCATTATGTCAATCAATTTCAAATTAAAAAGTGTGACTAATTTATTGCATAATGTGCGTATTATGTATTATTTCCAGCCTCCCATTGCGAAAAGGACGGGCTCACGTACAAAATTGGCTCGAAGTTTTACAAGGAAACTTGCGCAAAGCTTTGCCGTTGTGAGTCCTCCGGGAACATTACTTGTGAGGGAGTTTCCGACAAACCATCTTGCGAGCAAGGGACCATACCTTTGACCCAGCTTGGCGGGGAAATGACCCATGCTTGTAAACTCCTCATCGGTCATGGAAACAACTTTGATGGATGTTGTGTCCCAGAAAAATGCGGGAACCTTACTGTCGCCCATGACGATATCAACCTGCAAGGCGAAGAAGAAGATGGAGGCAAGGGACCTCGAGACTTCAAAATCACAAAGTCACCAAACCAACTCGATACCAACGATGACTCCAAAGTGACGAAAGATTTGATTTCGAAAGACTCGAGTACCGATCAAGTCATGATTCTTCAAAGGACGGACCACTCTGCTGTAATCGAATTACCTAAAAGCGACGCCGAAGCGATTCTGTCGATTGCCCTCACAAGTGAGCACAACAAAGATCCTGCAAACGATCAGGTCTGGAAGGAACATCGAATCCCGCAAGGGCTCCCGCAAATAACTCTCTCCGACTTGATTCCAAGTACGTCATACACGTTGAAATACTCAGTCAATGGAAAATCCTCTCCGGCCGTCCAGTTTATAACAAATGGTAAGTGTTTCACACGACCAAATCATAAAATGAACGCAAAATCTTTTTTACCTGTCTATTATATCGATCATCCAATCAACAAATTTTCTTGATATCACGATTTTACCCCAAAATTATCCTTTTCTTGACGCGATCACGTTCCTTCTCTGTCTACCACCAATTACTCTGAAGAACAAGCTCTTAGCAAGATAAAATCATTTTTCCCCAACACTACTTAGAAATTTGAATACATATACGTATCCATGCGCAACAAATTTAGCTCGCAAGTGCATTTCTTATATGCACATACGTGCTGTACCCTGACTGTCATATTCGATATGCCACTCTACCTGTCATGATTATAAGCGATTATTTCAAATAATTTTTTTCTAAAACCAGTTTTACGATTTTAATCCTTAAAAAAATCGTTTATTGTGTTTCTTTTTATGACAGACATAAAATCCTCCACTCCATCCGAGCCCGTATTATCCAGCAGCCGTGGTGGTCTCGGTACGGCCACCGGCCGCTCCATGAAAATCGAAGAAGTCACTCCAACCGGAACCGGTGTGATTGCCGACTCGACAGAAGCTTCTGCATCTTTCGAGGCTGGCTCAACAGTCATGAGCCCAACGAGCGGAGAAGCTGTCTCGGCAGAAATAATGGACAGTGGAAGCTATGAAAGCCCCGAAATGACATCTATCTCAGGTTGCACCTACAATGGATCTGAGTATCAACTCGGTCACGAGCTGTTCAACGGCTGTGACGAGAAATGCACGTGCATGGCCAACGGTGAAATGAAGTGCGTGGAGAGATGTCTCATCCCAATGTTCAAGAAGGGGGCTATGGCTCATGACAAAATGTGCACGGAGGAGCCTGTGGACGAGTGCTGCGTCATTGTGGCTTGCGCGAGAGGCACTCACAGCTCCACATCAGAAACAAGAGGTACATGAATAACAATTTTTAATTGGCTAAATTAACAATTAGCATGTCAAGGGCAATATTATAAATGTGAAGGACACGCTCACAATTCAAAATTAGCCTTAATTTCACCAATTTAACTTTAATTCACCCGCAAATTTTCAGTACACGCATGTAATAAAGATTAGCCAGTCACATTCACCAACTCAGAGTCTTGACAAAAGATTCGAAAAGAATTTCACGGGGAAATTTAAGAAACATCTTCATTGTTTATGCATGGATAGTTTTTTGCCAAAAGACTTTTTAACACTTCCCCCTCCCCCGTTGTTTGCTTGTTACTCCACAGACCTAATCGCATTTCATCCTGAGCCTTGTGACTCTGTAAAATGCGGCAAGAATGCGGGTTGCATAGGCCCTTCCGGCATGCTCGGTGAAGACGAGAATCAAACTAATCAAACACTTTGCTTGTGTAACGATGGGTTTACGGGGGATCCCTATGATGAACTGCACGGGTGTCAAGAAAGTAAGCAATTTTATAACACGCATAACTTTTAATACAAAAATCAACACTACAACAAAAACACCTTAATGCTTCCGCATTCCAAGTTTTTTCCTGAAAATTATACAAAAAAACTGGTTTGTATCAAATTTCTCCAGGCGTAAGTCCATCTCCGCCTGTTGAAGGATCCAGCCCACCGTCCCCAGTCGTTCTCGACAGCGGAGTTAGCTCCACGAGCAAACCAGATGGGTGCATATTCAACAACCAAACGTTTCAGTTTGGGGACGAGCACTTGGATGGGTGCAACTATAAATGTCGGTGTGAAAACTCTGGCGAGTTGACGTGCTTGGTATGAAAAAACAAATTCCTTTTATTTTTATGACCATGAAAATAAAAAATCAGATGAAAATGCTTTTGTTATTTTATAGCCACGATGCAATTACCGCCGAGACGACGAGAATGAAATACCTATGGGCTGTGAGATTCAGAAAGATCCTTCCGACAACTGCTGCGAAATGCTCGTCTGCCATGGAAAGCCCCTCGAGTCTGGCTCCCGAAAAGACGACTCGACCGTTCTCAACGATGGATGCGTCTACAAAAACAAAAGCTACAAAAAAGATGAAAAGTTTTACGATGGGTGCGAATCACAGTGCATGTGTATCAGTAACAGCGACGTTACTTGTCAGCCAAGGTATCATATTCTCATCAACAAATTTTCCAACAAGTTTTACGCAAGGAAATTTGATAACAGATTGAAATGAACTTTTATGATTTTTACGCAGGTGCCCTCCTGGTGGTCCGCATAGCGGTGAAAGCAACTGCGTTACTTTGGAAGACCCTGTGGATAAATGTTGTAAAGTAACCATTTGCGGGAATCAAACTTTATACGACGAAGTTATGAAAGCAGAGGCGGCAAAGATGACCCATGACCCAACTGAACTTCCCGTCCCACCGGCTACAGGCATGTCCAGGTCGATGACTAGTTCAGAAGAAGCTGCGGTAGCAGAATTGCATCAAGAACATCATCCCGAGGATTCCTTGGCGTCATCTGAAATGCCACCAACAGCGGCGTCCCATCGTGAAATTGACATTCGTATTGGAATGGTAAAACCTTTGAACAACACGGCAATCCAAGTGGGCGTCGCTATTCCTGAAAATGAGCTGGCGACACTGGTCGACGAAAATTTAGTGGTTCGCTATAGCCATGATTTGAGTGAATGGAAAGAGCTTGTAACTCCAATCAAGAAACTGTTTATTGAAGGAGCTGAAGAGTTGAATGTCGTCGTGGGTGGTCTTTCCCCTGGCCAGCAGTATTACTTCAAAGCTCTTGTAAACAAGTTCGAAAGCAATGTGGCATCAGGCCTGACGAAAATGCTGGCTAGTCACCATGAGCTAGCTCCTTTGAGTGAAGAAACCGGAAGTAGTATGGAAAGTGGCGAGCTTCATGATATGGTTGATGGTGACACGTCAGGTTCGGAAGAAACTGGCCAGCCATGCCCTTACAAGGGAAAGATGTACAAACCTTTGGAAGAGTTTTATGACGAGTGTGAAGCTTATTGCATGTGTGATGGCAAAGGAAACGTGACTTGTGTGGAGATTGACTGTCCCAAAGACGGACGGGAGCTTATCGACGAGTCCTGTGTACGTTGGGAACCGGACATGCGCGATTTTAGAAAAGAAGCGCCATTTTGTTGCCCAGACATTGTTTGCGTCCAGCACTCTCACTGCGAGCTTGAGGACGGCTATATCCTTCAAAACTTTGAAGAAATCCCACCGAAATTGACCAACTGTGAGAGTACCTGTCAATGTCTGTTTGGAAATATTACTTGTCATCCAGGCAATAACTGTCCACACGTATCTGACCATCCTCCTGCGGGATTGGCATGCTCTCCAGAGCTGACGAGAAAGGTGCCCATGATTGAAAATGAGTGTTGCTTCCAGTGGGCGTGCATCAACATGACTGCAGGTATGGATAACGATCTATCTTAAATTCATACGTAAATTTTGGCGGGAAATGCGGTTTCATAAAGCTTATTTGGGTGGTGAAGGTTCTTGTCCTTGTTCATTTTTAGGTGGGTTTTGGGTTGAAATGTTTTTATGAATAATTTGTTTGTGTTGTTTTTTGTGAATTGATTACAATTTTGAACTATATTTTTGTAGATGGAAGTAAAGCCGTAGATGGTTTAAATAACAGTTTGACATCACACCCACACTCACACCACAATGCACATGACATATACACACAAACTAACATGACGCTTGACCCTCCCTCTCCCCCTGGTGCCCCTGATCACAGTCTCCTTGACGACGATGAAAATGAGCACGAGCCTGACTATGACCAATTTTTGCCTCATCAAAATCATCCCCTCCGACCTCCTGGAGGAGGAGCCCATAGACCAAACAGTCATGACAGAAATACCCCGCTTGATCTTCAAGAAATATTACATCATTTACTTGGTGGCGGTGGTCCACCTCCATTACGTGGTCACCCACAACAGTCACAACCACCACAACCGCCCCCACAACACCAACTCATTCCTGGCGAGTATACAACCGTGGGGTCGCCTCAAGAGGTGGCTGCTCTGGAACAACAAGCTGGAGGCAGGTATATTGGTCGGGCTGAAGATGGAAGTTACATTGTGGCGGTGCCCCAGCCTCCAAGACAGAATCATTTTGCAGGCCCAGGCGGACTGCAAAGACCTCGGCCACCGTTGCCAAACCAGCAGCAGCAGCGCCCCATTCTCCATGCACACTCGCCCAATGCACAATCACCCTTTTCAGGTTTGTTTCTCACATTTCCCCTGCGAAAAAAAACTGACACGTTGCGACACACATTTTTACGCTTTGAGTTCCGCTTGATTTTTAGAATTTCAATTTAGACGCTTCAGTGATTTGTATTCTATGTAGATGAGTATTTTTTCACTTATGTCTCATTATCTCTGTTTTTGTCCATCTGCAATTGAATATTGATTGGATGACCAATGACAAGATTGACGACTGACGGTTAACTGAATTTTACAATCACATTTATATAAACATGTTTATTTCTTGATTTTCGCAATCATTTTAGGTCACTTTCCTCCACCGCCGTCGCCATTTGGATTGCCTCATCATCCTGGACAGCTTGGAGGGGATGGTAAGCCCGTAATTTGTGAAAACGGGACCTATGGGGTGACAGGAAACAAGTTTCTAATTGTTTTCTTCTGTATTGATTTCATAGCTACAAAAGTTTCCAACATAATAATCCAACCTCTTAATGAGTCAACCCTTCAGATTGACTTCACTGTGTCACCCATCCTAGTCGGCTTGCAAGGACATGTGGAAGTTCTCTACACAAAAGACTATGCGTAAGCCAATAATATACACATGATGGAACTTTATAATTTTCACGATATGCACTTTAAAGTATTTCGAATTGTATTTTGCTTCCAGGCATAAACCAAATCCGGCGCAGTGGGAAAGCAAAGTGTTCCAACAAGCCGAGGACCTCATTGACAACACTCATCTGCAGCTATTCCTCACCAACCTCGAGCCCGACACGGACTATTATCTTCAGATTAAAGTTGCTGTAATGGCACAGTTCCAGCCAACTAGTGACATTCATCGTGTTCACACACCAGCTCCAAGTAAATTTGCACTTAAAAATTGTTATCGAATGCAAAATAGTTCATGATTACATTCCTAAACTGGTTTCGAATTGTTGTTACAGCATCTCCGCCTACAACTCTTCCACCGGAAATCGCTATCGACCCTGAACTTCAGCTTGAAACAAGCGGAAGCCGATCTGTCAAGCTCCGCTGGAGGAAACTCGAAGAGTATGACAATCTCGTGGACGGAGTTCAAATTGCTTATAAAGAAAGCCAAGACTTGGTTTATTCCACGACCCCGCTTATTCATCGCTCGGTTACTGAGTATTCCTTGACTGGACTCAAACCAAACAAAGATTACGAAGTCAACCTCCTCTTCATTCCTTTCCACACTGACCAAAAAACCCTGCTCAAGTCTGAGAAGCCAATTTTCATAAAAACGGACCAGGAAGAAGACGAGTACAACTTTGATCTTGCTCTAAGCCCTGGAAAGGTTACGATGAGCTCTGTGGAGCTGCGAGTTGCAGGAGTACCGCCTCCAGAAGACAAATTTGTGAATATTTATCAAGTTTTTTACTCGGTTGAAAACGAAAAGGAAGAGCAGAAGAGTTACTTCAAAGTTCCGAAGTCGGAAACGAGCAAAAGGGCCACGCTTACAGACCTTCGGCCCGGAACTAAGTATGGATATAGCGTTTCCAAACACATATTTGCGTTTGAGTGCAAAACTATTATATCTATACAAGTTTACAAATTTGACTTTGTTTTAGGTATACAATTTGGCTGGAGGCATTCCTCAGTAATGGCAAAAAGAAAAGGTCAAATGTAATCGATGTGACGACCAAGGCAGGAGAGCTTCCAGCTCCCGAAAAGTCTGAACAAGGTACCGCTGTAAAATTTAGGTTTATCTCGTTTTGATTTGACTGTCACTTTAAGTTTTTTTTTCTTTTTTTTTAAAAGAAACCCAAGAGTCAAAACCTCAACTGCCACAAACGTCTTCCTATTACGGGGCACTTGTCGCCCTTGCAATTGTGGCAGCCATGTCCATTCTTGGCATCATTGCTCTTCTGATGATTCTCATTAAAAAGCAAAACCAAGCCAAGGCACCCATCAACGATAGGAAATCAGAGTCATCCTATGATAACCCTAGCTTTAAGGTTATTTACCATAATGTATGACAACTTTTTCCCACTAAGTTTCACCCTAATCACTCTGTCTTCCTTACATTTTAAAATTTTACGTGAAATATCTTCTGATGTTAAAATGGACATATCTATTTAATTATATTTTCAGAGTTTTGATATTGAGTCAAACGGTCATTTGAAACCTGGAGAGTTGTGAAATACGAAAGACGTTTTGGGCGTAGGCCTGAAATCTTCTCAAAAGTATTAATACCAATCGGACACCTTTTTTACACAGCAAAAAAATTTCAATCGTGATTTACCAGAAACAATCAAATATGACTGTTTAAATTAAATGTTTGTTTTTGTACATTTTTTGTATAGTTAAGTCAGATAAGAATCTCATGAGTGCAAGTGTCTTACGTGTAATTAATACAGTTTTGTTTTGTTAAGTGTAAACCAAAAAAAAAGTTAGACTGATAGATAATCTATGTGCACATGAAATGTATTCGGATGGGAGTGAAAGAAATAAAAATGTGTAGAAACGGATAATTTGCTCGTTGGTTTTTAGCTCACGTCGATCCTCCGTCGATAAGGGTAATATTGAAGGCAAGCATATTTGCAAGAAATTATCAAACTCACTCAACCGAGACATAGTAAAGAAAAAAACCCAACCGTTTTGTGTCATAGGTAATGTTTGAAATAAAGTTCACATATTTTAATTGGTTGTCTTTTCATGCTACGAAAAAATTAAATTATATTGCACATGCGGGCAGTCACATAAATACTCTCGGCATTAAAAAAAATACATGAATAACGAAATAACAAATTGAAAAATTACAAAAAAACCTTGATGCATAGAATATTTGAACGTTACATAATTAATTATCCACATATAGATCAGATCTTTGTTAACAATGATATATTTCCTATCACAGCAGCAGAGAACAAGACTAATTTTTTGTAGCACAGTATTGCATATTTTCTGAGGTAAATGACAAGATGAACATGAACAAAATACAATTATCCTTACAATTTAAATAAGCACGTGATTAACCGTTAAATGTAGGAAATTCTTGACGATATTTAAAAGAGAAGAACAAATTTTCAAACAAGAGCGTCACCCGCTCCATCCGCGGGAGTGGCACCTTCCTGCCAAGCAATCCCCGTTTCGATTCTCATGGCTTCTTCGATTTTACTTACGAGCCACTGTGAAATGTAAAATTTGTGCTGTTAGAAACATTTCAAAATAAAGTAGAAACGGAAAGAAACAAGACAATTAAAAATGGCGACAAGACTTCCGCATGTTTTATTTTGTTTCTTGTTTACCGTAGCCACCTCCGCACTGTAGATGGGCACAACTAGCTGCTTCGAGCCGGACAGCTTGAAAATAACAATTTTTCGAACTGTTTCCTGCTTCAAATGAAATAACAACCCGCGCTCGACAATTTCAGGGGGACTCGAAAAGTCTTCCCAAATATGGTTCCATTCCGTCTGAGACAAAAAAGGGGGACGCAAATTAGGATTAAACTTAAAATAATATTCAAAACAAAAAAAAGGGGTTAAAAGAAGCGTGTTAGTATCTTACCGCCCATGTGCCGAAAAGTTCATCGCGACGTAAATAGAGAATCCGACGGTTTGTGACCAACACGACATAAATCCCGTGTGGATTTATCAACGCATGGGCTACGTAGTAGTCCGTATTTGCATACTTGCCTTTTTCCAACTCCTGCATGGAACAGGATATAAATATTTCTTTTATTTAGGATACAATTTTAAGACAACAATTCATAAAAAGTTATTGTCTTGAACATGTTAAAGAGAGTTACAGTGTGAAAGCTGAAGGGCGTTTAGCATTTAGCAGAAGACTTTAACAATTAGATAAAATTGAACAAGTTTATGATTGGTCAGAAATATTAAACATTGAAGCGTTCAACTCAAGCCTAACATCAAATGCATCCTCAATTTCCGGTGTGATAGCTCTACTTACACTTAGCAACTGAACGCCTTCAGCTTCATGGCAAATGTATGGCTGTAAAATTGTTTCCGCAGGTATAAACCTCGGCGGGCGTAGTCGTCTAATGTCTTCAATGGGGGATGTTGCTCTGTTAATTAATTTGTATCATTGCACTTTTTCAGGCTAATCTAAATAATATTAAGGTACAGTTATAGTACAAGTCTTCGCTTACTTTTTAACAGCTTCCAATGAACCGCTTGCAAAGTCCACAACTCCTGCTACAGGTCTTGCCACTAAGCCGACAGTTCCTTTCATGACCCCCTTGAATAATCCAAAGGCTCCGCCTTCTCTACATCCCTCGATGGGTTTGTTGATTACGCCTGTCACACCCTCGTAAAAGCCCTGCAAATCAAATAAAGGGTTAAATGTCGAATTTTAAGATTTTTAAAACCTAATGAAGGCTATTCTTACCATAACAAGACCCTTTCCAGATCTGGCAAGCCCTTCGGCAGCGTCACCACGATTCTGAAGATTTTCGCGTCGTTTCTTTTGATAGTCATCGTCAAAAGTCAACGCTGCGATACCCTTTCCCAGTGTCCCTGTTATTTTTGAAAATGCTCCAGCCGTTCCTCCAATAGTGCCTCCCAAAAGAGATTTTACTCCTAGCGCTACACCTTCGGCGAATTCGCCCGGCCCTTGAATAGCACCCTGCATCAAAACCAAATGCCATTCTTTACTAGGAACCCAATTTCTACCATTCCACTCACTGTTGACTCACATGAAACGGTTCATAGAAAAATGCCTCAACACCTTTGGCGACGCCCATAGCAAGTCCATACGGATTTCCAATTACATCCAGTCCGAAAACAAGCACGTAAAACTGTCGCAGCCCTTGTGACACGTAATGGGACTGCACTTCCGCTTGAAGTTGGTCCGTGGATAAGAAGGTGTGATGCAGTTCAAAACAAGCCAATCTTTGGAAAAAAAGAACGTCTTATACTTGCGTCATAAGCTGATTTCAATCTTTCTATGGTGCTTACTTAAAAACACAATCCTGAATTTCCGTCAATGTCACGCCTAAACTGGCCATGATCAAACGAAGCACATGATTGGACAAGTTTGTTGATCCGGACATGGAAAAGCTTAGATGAATCTGGTCAGTAAAATTATCAAGTAAGTTTTAAACAGAATATCAAATATTATAATGTAACTATAAATGCACAAAATACGATACCTTCAGTGGCGAAAAGTGAAGATAATCATAAAAATGTTTCTGTCCTTGTGCGACAATTTGTCGCTCGTAAAACGTAGCGAGAGGTACACAAGCTTCTTCATATTCTTTCAAGTACTTATCACGCTAAAGTGCAAGAGATATCCCGAGTTAGCCTTATCCTTTAATGATAAGCGTTATAAAGTAAGCGACGTACCCATTCCTCTGCGTTTGTCGTGTTCCCAACAACCAACTCAACAAGCGCATTGACAAATTGAATGTCAACCTTGACTAGAAACTCTTGGACAAGGATTTTAAAGTATTTGTATTGCACCACGTACGAGTGAGCAGTTGTCCTCTGCATAATACTAATTTCTACAAACGGCTTGGGGGTTGCATCTGCAATGAAAAAACTTGTAAGCTTAGCCTTCAAACATTTAATGCAATGTTCGTTGAGGTTTCTTACCCGAATGAATGACAGTTTTCGGGGGTTTGATTGGTGCCAATACAACCCGAAACGTACTGTCAGGCAGCTGATTATCGATTTGAATCCGGTTCAACTTGGCATGAACTTGAGTCGAGTGGGGTAGCATTTTGTAGCTAAACCAAATTCCAGTTTGAAACACTCTCCGAATCGTGGCTGGCTTGGGCTTAATGGCCCGCATTAAATAAAAGTCGACTTCCAGTCCAGAGTCAAACTGAATCAAAGACTTCACCGTTTTCGAGATGGCTTTGTGATTTAGATAGTTTTGGTATGCGGCTTCAACTGCTTTGGAGTCATCCAAGGGTAGGGGCTTGAACCGTTTTCGTTTACCATCTTTGCACTGTTCCCAGATGATGTCAGAGCTGGCGATTCTCATGTACATGACCTCCTTCATAGCTTCATTGTCCACGAGCGATAAGCCCAGACCATGAAGAAGCACAGTATACTCACAAATAGGCACTTCCACATCTCTCGTTTGAAGAAGTTGAACAATACCAATGTCTTCGATGAACATTAGACACCTCTGAGGTCCATCTAGAAAGGAAATCCAAAAGTAGGTTTGGCGTTCATTATTCCTTTTTGTTTCAACGTGAAAGTCGCTGTAGCCGTCCATCAGCAAGTTGTTCTGATGGTGGAGCTTTTTCACGTCTTTCTTTCCTTGAGGCCACCATTCCAGCATTCTCGAACCGAGCGGATTGCGCCAAGTGTAGTATTGACACATTTCTGGTGCCAGTACGCTAAACAATATTCAAAAATGTAAAAATGTGAAATAGCAGGTCGAAACGTTGGGAAGCTACGTTTTTAGAATAAACACTCGTTGTAATTCCTATCTTCATCATTAATAAATAGTAGGTCGTAAATTATGTTTTAGAAAGATTCGTACAAGGTATCTGGATCGTCACGTTCCGCAATTTCAATTGGCATGTTGTTCAGCATATTGATGAGTAGTACAGGGGCTTGCCCAGCCGGCACAAACTTATCGAAAAGAATGGAAGTTTTTGATTCTGTCAGGCCAATATCGACATGAAGCCCAGCGTACTAATAAACAAGACATACTTTATATTAGGAAAGCTTGAATAAGTGTAGCAGCACGATGTTGTCAAAGATGCCCAAGTAACTTTTACCTCATTTGACAGTTTCAGGACAGTGTGCTCAACAATATCATATCTAAATGGTCGAGTTTCATCCCGTCTCTTCAAAATCCGTACGGCCACTTTCAAATGAGGAGTGTGGCTTTTCGGCCAGAATGGAACGCACTTCCCGCTTGGAACTTCAATCTCATCGTCCAAGTGTTCCATTTCAATCGCATATAAAGTAAATGGACACTGATTCGACAAATAAAAGCGAGGTGTTAGGATAACATATCGCGTTAACCCCCAGGTACTCATTTGGATTTCAACACCAATCTGAAAGTTCTGAAGCGGGCACTTGCAAGTAACAGACCCACAGCTTCCAGCCGTTTCCAATGAAAACTTTTCGGACCAATCGGTGCTGGAGGTCACATTTCTAAGTTTGGGGTCACTGACTTTCACATTTGCTGCCTTATTAGAGAAAAACGCCTTCCCAGCAAAAGAAAACATTACTGGAGTATCGTGAGTGCGAGGATGATTGATAACAACGTTGTCCCGACCTTCCCCCTTATACAACAAGTCTAGACCTGTGCGGTTGATCATCCAAAACGGGCAGTAGACGTGTAAGAGGACTTCATCGTTAATAGTTTCCCTATGGATTCCAAGTGTGAGTGTTTCCGCGGGAGAGTCTTGAGAAATAAATGTCCAGGCTGATAAAATTGGGGAGTTTTTTGTGATATTTACTTCACATTTCCATGAAAGTCTCTTGTAGCTGGGGATTTTGAGGAATAAATGATACGTGTCATCTTTTCCAACAATTAAGTTTGTTATTTGCATAATGCTTCCGCGTTCAGTGATTTTCATTCGGTTTTCCTTTCCTGGCAAGTAATAACCGAGTGGGGTGGGCAGGAGATTGTCGAGGAAGACAGGGGGCTTCAAGTAAATGTAACAGCACTGGCTAACAATGTTTTTCCTGTTGGAACACTCGTGCAAAGCCTGTTTTGCACATCCCACGACCTGTTCCAATATTTTCAAAACGATTTTGAATAAATAAAACCCCATATCGTTCTATACCATAATCCTTACTGATTTCCTACCCGAATATGGAAGTCCTCATGGCCTTGTTTTCGGTTACAAGTGCTGAGATTTTTAATGACTTGAATCTCTCTAAACACATCGTCCCATTTATAAGGCTGTGTTGTAACAGAATACCCTTCGGGAGCGAAAAACAGGGCACAGCTTTCGGTATAAGTGCATGGAATTGGAAGATTATATAGATTGTCGGGCTGTGCGGTTCCGGCCAGCTTTGCCGTTTTCCCGTCCGCCATGTAATAAACGTCAACAGGAACTTCCAAATCATTTATTACTTGGACAACTCCTCGGAATGTAACAACTTTCGAGCAGTCCTTGACTCCAATGTCGCAAATCAGCCCGTAATGACCATGCTCCACATGCGCTTTAAGGGAAAAGTACCTTTTAGCTGATCTGTTCACTGGTATTGCGCTTTTAAAGTCAAGCTCAGGGATTTCAATAGTCATCAGCCGATCTGCTTTCCCTTCTTGTTCTCGAAGAACTGAAGTGTGATGCCTTGTAGCATCTTTTGCCTCAATAAGATCAATGTTTATTTGAGTTCCATGCTTCAAAATAACTTCTTCATATTCCGTTCCATTCTTCACGAGTACAAACGGGCCAGAAGTATTTGCTTCCTTTAGGTATATCTTCAAATCCATTCCAGTATGGTTGACGATTGTGTACGGTGCTGTTAGCACTTGTCGCTGTGTCCCTAATTCCTTAACAGCCGATGAAAAGTCATCCGTTATGATTTTCATAGTATTTAACGCAGTTTTAGTCATTGTCAACTCTAGAACATCCTTCAAATAAACCAAGACGTTCCTTAATTAGCAAATAAGTACCAATCCAAAAGTTTTCTGATGTTATATCATGCTTTACGTTTGACTGAAGCAAGACAGAGGTCGTTGTTTGACTGACAGCATTAGTCGGAGTTGAGGCCGGTGACGGATTACTCGCCCCAACGGTGTACTCGAACAGGACCTCCCAGGGCTGATGAGCTACTTTGCCGTGATGTCGAGTTTCCACGGGCTCTACCAGAAACTCCCACATTCCAAACATAGCGTTATAGTAAGCTGCTTCAAGCTTCATTCTCCCTGCGATTTTCATCTGAAATCGTCCACATTCCATAAAAAGATTATAGAAGCTATCATACACTTTGCAATTAGTTAACTTACATGTTTCGACCAATCGAAAATTTGCAAATCAATATCTGTCTCAACAAGCATCAGTGGGAGCGTGGAAAACCCCGTTCCCGTTTCAAATGTGAACACAATCGATCCTGATTCCAGTACAAGCCTTTCATTGGTTTCCAGATCTTCGGCGTATCGTTGGATTGCAGGCTTATCCTCGTAGATAAGTGCATCCTGACCAAGCTCATACCACGCTTCCGGTTGTAAAAACCAGAAGTCCTGACTGGCAATTTCTTTGGGGTCCCAAGCGTCTGAAAAATTATCCATGCTTGCTTCCTTATCTAGCTCGTTTGTGGCGACAGTCATTGATCCAAAAATTTTCGTGAGGAGCTCAACAGTTCCAGCGTTGAGTCGAACAAAAATGTTCGAAATGTTCACGTCAATCAGAGAGCCTGTTATTTGGGACTGGTTCCAAACGACAGTGATCGACATGGGGCTTATAACGTCGGCTGCTGACCTTTCGCGCATCATTGGATCGTAAATGCATGAGGTTACTTTTAGGTTGGATATGGTTCCCATAAAATTTGACTTGCCATCTGCGTCAGTTTGTTTGAACACGACTTCGCACTATTGGTTCACATTAAAACATGAATAATTGTTACATTTCCTCTGTAACAAAGTTAATGTCCATTCTTGAAATTCAAAGCTTACATTCATCAGCAAAGCTTTTGTACTGATTGTATCCATCGTCTCGACAAGAATAATTTCAGTTGAGGAAAAATTGTAGAATGCATTGAATATTAAATTGGCCCGATTCTCAACCACTTCTTCCGCTGGTTTTGGAACAGGGATTTCTCGAGGAAGTCCAGACTCATTCAAAGTCTGAGTTGCTTCAAGTCGCACAGAGGGCTCTAACTTTGGGCCTTCTGGAGACGACTTTTGGAAAAACTCCAAGATTTTGAATAAATAATCCAAAGCCAGCACGAGTGTCAAGCTGTCTATTTCCAATTCCACTGCAAATCATCAAAAGGGTTTTGTTAAGAAATGCAAACAAAAAACACAAATCGCTCTTACTTGTAGAACCACTTGACACGTCCGATTTGAAATTAAATCTAAAAATTGGGTCCTTTTTAGATCCAGATTGGTCCTCAACTCCGTAATTGCTTTTTCTTTGAATTAAACTCTTGATTGCCCGGTCCCCAGGTCTTATATCTGTTAGCGAGACGTTTTCAATAATCTAAACAATTAGAGGCATAATTAACAAGTTACTTGCAATAATTAAAACGGTTTTAAAAATTAGAGCAGTACTACTACAGTAACTTACAATCGGACAGATCATACTCAAATCGTTGAACCCCTCAAAGTTAACGGTAATATTTTGCACTGCCACGCTTGCAAATGCCGCAGATTCGTCACGATTCACAATCCCTTCCTTTTCTTCCAGTTTAAAAAATCCAGACTGGTACATGATAAATTTCAATTGGGGAACCATAATGTAACACTGAGTGCTTATGTAAGTGTCTGGGTTATCTGTTGTGGCTGAGAGTATTGTCTTCACGCTATCTTTCTGCGAGGGGTCTAGCACTGAACTCAAAAACACGCAGTATTTCACAAATAGGTTCAGATTCGATATTAAAGAGGTAAAATTTAAATATTTAAGACATTGGACACACTTTTCTGTTTGGACTTCGACTTTTCAAGCTCCTTTGCCACGTTTTTTGTCGGCTCTTGACCAGCAACTTGACCTCGTCTCGGGGCCAAAATATTTTCAAAAATGGTGCCCATCACTAGATCATAATCCTCATTACTCATTCGTGCCTTAAAAAATCAAAATACAGTCAGTCAGTTGGGAGCTTGCTTCATCTCAGTTTGGGTTATTTACATGTTACGCTTACGATTGCAGAGCGAATCGTTCCCTTAACCGCCACAGCGGGAAGTGTGTGGAACCATTCATAGCTCAAATTCCGATCTACCCACAGTTTGCAATTAACAGGTTCCAGGACAAGAACCTCAGAAACAAGCTTGGCATTGTTGAAAAATCCTCTAAAAAAATCATAAATATATTCTAATATTCACTGAAAGATGTTATTTAATTAACCATACCTAGAAACTTTGATATTCATTAGATTTATTTCAATTCTGTCAATAATCACGATCTTATCCGACTCCCCCTCCTGCTTCCTCTCAAACTGATTCTTTAAAATGAGCCGGCCTAAATCAGCGAGAAGCGCGTGTGGTGACTGCTCATTGCGTGGACAAACGACCAACGGCGCTTTCAAGTTAATATCAAGAAGAACTCTAAAGGTGTCCGTTTGTTGGACATTTCCTTTCGCAGCCTGGGCAGCAGCAGCGCCAGCTTCATACATAGCTTCTCGAGAAGTCCCCAAATTGATTATGAAGTCGAGAACTTCATCTACAAATGGACTAATGTAAACGATTTTCGGACTCCCTGTTTCAATACGAACGGACATGTCGTGCTTGTCCATGTCATAAAAGTTTCTCCCTTTTGTTCCCTCGTCGAAAATCATCAACTTGACGTAAACGACTCTGTCCTCGCTTACACTAATTATCTGTAAAAACAAAAAATGTAAATAAGATTTTACTTGTTGCACACTGGGCATCTTGATAAATTTTTGCACTCACATCTTTGTAAAGCGTGTCGGGGGCCATATTCCTCACGTGTAAATTCGTCAGCTCTAAAATTATCGAGGTTTTCCCCTTTTTCTGAACCAACGAAAAGTCCAGTGAGCTGAGGACCGCTTTAATCAAGTTTCTCTTTTCGCACGACATTTGAACCGTGAGGGATTCCATTTTAGCATCGATTTGGAGTAAAACTCCTTTAGGATCATTATGCTTTTTAGCCACTGCCCTGCGTCTAGCTTCCAGTTTTGATACTGGTGAAATAATAAAAATTGGACTCTTAAATCCTGTTTTCCCCCAAATATATCAACCTGAACAGCGGTTGTTATCTTATGAACCCTTACTTTGTGGATTTGGATTGTTCTTTCCTTTCCTCCTGGCACTTTCAGTAGAGGAAGCTGAACGAATCGACATGGTCTCCAAGTCTATAACATTCGCCGTTACACTTGTGCTTGACACATCCGCCATGGACTTGGTCAGCCTTTCCACCAAACTGATCACAGAGACAATCGCCTCCTGATGAACAATTACGTCCAGAGATGAAATATCCGCGTGAATACTTTGCTTTACTCTTCCGGCAAGTTGTGGCGGGCAGTTTGGTTGAATCTATTCCATATTAAAGGACAATTAACTTATATGTATATCCTTTCCTTGACTATCGATAAGCTTATATGTGTAAAAAAACGCACCGAAAACATGTGCATAGTCAATAAATATTTCTCGCTTCCCTCCGACATTGGCGTTTTAAGCAGATATAGGGGTCCCTCCAGACTAGGTATTGAATTTTGCAGGGCACATAGTGTCAGTCCTCCCACCCCTACATCAATGGCAGTACTGAAAGATTTGCTCTGAAGCTGAAAATGAAGATGGCTCATCATAAAATCCATCAACGGCTTCTCCAGATCTCCTTCTTTACGCGTCAGTCGGATTTTAATCGCGTCCAAAGAAAACTTCAACAAAAGCTCTATAAACTCCACTAAAATCTTTTCCTTCTTCGTAATTTCAATATTAGCATCGCCATATGCCAGTCTACTCAGCGCGTGGGATTCAGCAACTGCCGCATTTTCCGAAATTGGTTGAAGGCCTCCAGCGGGGCCTAGAGAGTCGTCAGCTTCAGTCTGCGGGAGTGGCAGGGTAACCAATAACCTCATCAACTCCAAAAGTCGAAACTCCGTAATGTCGAAGTCGATCAGGGGCAAATGGGCATGAAGCTGAATTCGAGGGAATCTTGGATCCTCTGTTAACATACTTTGCTCCAGAGTGACGACAAACTTTTTCGCGTAAATTAAAGATTTTGGCAGGGTTTTCTTTGTAAAGTCGTGATGACTTTTGCCTAGTGCTGCTAGGTAGTCTTCGTTTGGCAAAGCTATCAGCACTTGAAAATCTGTCAGCTCGATAATAAAACAATCGTAGGCGAGTTTCATCATAGCTTCAAGGTATTTCGCTTCTGATTCAAAGCCTTTCTTGAAGCTGTTGATTTTCTCCTTGTTCCAGTCCCTTTCCCTAGGTATACTTTTGAAACTGATTTCACCCAAATCCGTGACCAAAACGGCTGCAGTACTAATTTGAAAAAGGGATAATCACTTCTTATTAAGTCGCCGTATATCTTCATGAAGGTTCAATTTTTTAACTTACTGTTCCAAAATACCATTTTGCGGTATTAAAAAATAGGGCGCCACCAAATGAATGTCGACTTCAACCTCTCCGCGCGTATCCAGCATATACTGCAGGCCTGCCGCTGATTGTTCTTTCCATTCATTAATAGTCGAGGCAGCCGCTTCTTGTAACCTGAAGCCAATCCAAAAATCGTTAACAATCCCTAAAAGACTTGTTCCCACAATTTATTACAGCTCATACCTGACTAGTTTAGCATCAGCCGGAAGTGAAAAGCAATTATACAATTTATGTATTGTCTTCCCATCGTAGACAATCTCAATCGCTTTCCCTCTCACAATAACCCTTTGGTCTACCCTGGAGTTCAACGGATTTGCTTCATATTTAACACTAATCAGACTAGAACCGTCTTCAACCATTTTCGAGGTGATTATCGCAGGAACTTGCGAGGCAGACGATACTTGAAAACCAGTAGCTGTAATAACGTCCAGCGTTAAAATCACTTTCATTCCAGACTTCACTGGCCTTGTTGCAACCCTGAAACAAAAGAATTTTTTCAACGCTCAAAATAGTCAAACATTCCATTTTAAAGTTTTTAGTGGTTTTTAATTATCAAAATACTTACTCTGCTTGGACATTATCAATAACCAAATCCATAACTTTAGTTCCCCGATGCAGTGGACTTTTAAATTCCTTCACAACCAAGGATAACTTCAATAGTTTGAACGTTAAAAAATACTCCTCGTAAGTTTCCGGGTAATCCAGAGGAAGGGCATTCTCAGTATAGTCAATAGCTGCATACAACTTTGCTTTTTCATCAACCGTCAACACCCCTTCCACTTTCTCCAGGATATCAGTCATGGTCAAATCTGTCGACTGTTGCGGTGCAGTACTCGTCCCGCCGAACCATCCCCATCCACTAAACCATCCTCCAGTCTGAACTGCCTTTTGTTTCTCCTCTTCTTTCTTCCTCCCCTCAATTTCAACCTTCATTTCTACTTGTTTCCTAACCAGCGTTATGTTAAACAAGTCCAGCTCCTTCTCGCAGTGGTGCAGAGTGCTGATCGTCTCCGACTTGAGTTTCGCATGCGTTAATTTCAAGTAGTACGCGTTGGCATAGGTCTTGCACAGGTTTCTGTGTCGTTTCATGTGGTGCCAGTCCCAGTTGTTACGGCGTCGGCGGATGTCTTCTTCGACGATACACTGGTAAGCGTATTTCCACCTAATTCAAGAACATTATTTTTAGTAGGTATAGGTATACTACAATACTAGTGCTTCGATATGATTTAAATGTAACAAGTCTTACCAAGCCTTGTAATGACCTTTATGCTCATTAAATGGCGGACGGTACTTTCTATACTGCTGGGCTCTGAACATGAAGTCAATTGCTTCGGCGAGCTCAATTATATCCATAAACTGGAGATTGCTCATCGCTAAAATTAAGTATAAATTCAAATGCAATGCAATGTAATAAATATCTAAACATTTTAAATATGTATGTACATATTTTATTACCAATTGCGAGCTCTTCCATTACAACTTCCACACAAAACTTTGGTTTTGAGAATGGCTCTTGACCTCGGTTTGGACTTGGCGTGAGTGTAAGCTTGGCCGTAGAGTTAATCGGGCCCAAAACTAAACTCAAGCGCAAATAAAATCACAGGTGAACTTATATCAGTATCAATTTTAAACAATGTATTTTCAGGCTTACCATGAACAAATTTAGCCTCTTCTTGAACCAATTCCTTCAACAAACCGAGCATCTCTTTTGGCTTCCGGTCCTGTGACTTGACAAGCTGATCACCAGAGTTCCAGTAAACAGCTAACCCTTGCAAATTGGCGAACTAAAGACAAAATGCTTTGAAATCTCTTTCAACTACTTGACGATGATATGCGATAGTGTAATTTGTTTACCTTATTGAAACTCAACGCATTATCAACTAAGACGGCTGGAACCCAGTTTGCATCCGTTGTCTGGACTTCTAGTGACTTAAGCGTGACTCCAAAACCAAAAGGACTGTATGGTTTGGTGACATCGTCTTCAAACCTGATGTGGATTGTGTTTATGGTTATCTGGACGTTTTTAATTATCTGCGTGATAAGCTTTTCGGCAAAGGTATCATCGGCATGGGTTTTTTCCTCTTCGCCGAGCTTTCGCGCTTGTTCTTTTCGCCGGATTTCGTCGATCCTGTCGATTTCCTTTTTCTTCGTGTATTCCGCCGCCTTCTGTTCGGCGACGGCATCGTATTTGACAGAGTAAGAGGGAGCGACAAGGAGGAGGAGGTCTTGCATGTTCAGCTCAACTGGGGAGGTGTACAAGCTTTGCCAAGGGATTTTCATGGTGAGGGAGCCCAGCTTGCCAACGACGATTTTAAAAGGCACGTCAATGTCGTCCAGACAGGAAGTACGCAAAACAAGGTCCCTTAACGACACGTCCCCTAAAGTGACAACATAAAAGTACGTAAGGACCGCTGTTCTATACAACTCAACGGATTTGCAAAATTAATGATTTACCTCCCCATATTCCAAGCTTTAGTTGGGAGGAATCCAAATTCTCAAAGTAGTCACCCAACAGGCGATTCAAAACGTCTACGACAAGACTTTCAAACACCATTTTGATCGAGTATTTTCTACTGAAATCACTTAAATGCAATGGAATAGCTAGCAGCCTTGGTTAGAATACGCAATTACGCAACTTTTTAATAACCGAGTGACGTCTTTTTGTAAAACTGATCCGTAGCGGGACTTGTCCAAGAAAACATTCTCAATATTTTCAGTCTTCGGTTTCTTCCCGTCGACACATTCAATTTGGTACTTGTGCGAAGAAAACACTCCCAAAACCCAGCTTCCAAATTACTCGTCGCGTTAGCAACTGGCAACGTCGTCATGCCTGAAAAATACACCCAATTGACGATGACATCATTTTTTTTTTCAACAAGAATCCGACTCAACCGCATTCCAAATTGAATTTTTAAGGCGGAAAAATGCTAAGTCAAAAGGATCTTTTGACTAAACCACCTGTAAAAACAGTTTGTTTATTTTTGCTGCTCACCTCCGGTTCGGCAGTTGTTTTAATTTTTTACGCAGTTTTCATACACGATGGCTGAATTAACCTCGACCACCAGCAGTGGAGGCATGTTTTCATTTTATTTCGCTACCAAAAGAATGACTAATTGGATGAGTTAAATTGATGCAGAGAGGATAAACAAACAGACACAGAGACTCTATTATAAGTAGTTTATAATCCGCCCACTCATTCAAAAAACTGCCAACAAAACAACAAGTCCCGTCAGTTCACACATGGTTCTCATACGAACCAGATGATGCACAGCTTGTAAAATTTTGATGAGCAAATCTACAGTCAAGCCGTAAACGTTGTCAAACTGGGTTTCTATGCCAGACTATCCTTCACATGTATAAAATACATGGCAGGATAGGTCTGGGGCCACGTAAGTGAAACAACAAGGTTAATTGGTTTGACTGTATTTTAAAGTTTTGTTTTGATATTTTTTGCTGTAAGCATGTGTTTCTATTACTTTTCATGGTTGGAATGATAAAAGGCGAGGTTATCGGTCAATGATAAAACTGATTTCGTGAAGACTTCTGTAACATAGAATGTAAAAAGATAAACAAGTTTATTTTGAATTATTATCATGCAAATGTAAACAAAAGCCAACTTAAAAGACAAGCTCCAATTAAATTATAGTTGATTGAAGCGTTTTCCCCTCCTTGATTACAATAATCAGTTGTATTGCAAAAGCACTGGAGGGTCACTCTGTAGGAGTCGATTTGTGGGGTGCACTCATTCAAAGGGCCGTGATTGTCAGGATCCCATTCAACACATTCTCGGATTACCCCGTAACTTCCTTTTCCAAAATAGAACAGAAAAATGGACACAGTTTACCATCACAGTGAAATTTTCATAGAACCAAACCGAATTCATAGTTTAGTTTTTTTAGAACTACTTTTATTCATCCACTGAAAACCTTTTCGCTCCAAGTATTGCACAGACTTGCCACAGACATGATTCGCAGGACAGTTTGTTTGGTAGACGGGGCCGTCCAGAAGTCTACATCCGGGCTGGGAACGACTCAGACATTGAAAGCAGTAAATGGCCACAGTTAAACGAAGACCTTGAACAAATAAAACAAACTTTAAACACCTCCAAACCCTTCAGTTTGAACTTTAAAAAAAACTGCGTACCATGGAGGAACAAGATAACCAGGCAAGAAAACTCGCCGCCAGAGGTCCTTGGCATGATCACTTTTGCAAAACTACTAAAGAAAATTCCTGTTTCGTTAGCTAAATAATTTGCACTGGAATTTAATCTTTGGGACGAGGCATCAGTGGAGGGATTTTCAACCAATGTGCTCTTCCTTCACCCATTTTTTTTCTTTTTCGTGTTTGCTTTTCTGATGATATTCAAATTGAAATGATTCCACATCCGTTCCATGTCTGAAACATTCATGAACCCATTTCATACCTCTTTTTATCGGGGGTTCTCATCAAAATTATTCAAATTAAAACTCTTCAATGTGTGGCCATTCAAATACCGTTTGACGGCTTCTTCTCTTTCATAAAAAAAAGTTGCAAACAAAATCAGCATCAAATCTTCATGAAGCGCAGGCTCAAATCATTTTGCAATTGAAAAAAAAGATGTTATTTACAAATGTGACATTTTCGAATCATGATTTTATTAACTAGTTTGACAGACGTTTCCGTCCAGTTTAGAAGCAACCAAATTCTGATTCTTGTTCAATTTACACAGAATTGCTTATGAAACAGCTCCTTAAGAAGGTTATCTTCTTACAACTTATCTTCTGTAAACAAAGATGCATATTTTTAATTAGTCATAAACTTATCGAACAATATTCATGATTTATTCAATTTCTTGTAAATATCATCATAAGTTTCCTTTCCATTTTCTGGCTAAACAGAAATTCAAGGCCTATTCTTCCTATACGCTCATGCTTGTGAGAAAATGGAATGCTCGTTACTCACAGGAAACATTATCATATTGCCCATCCCTTCCAATTGATGCCAAGTTCTGCTACAGAACGTTGTTTGAGCATGTGCTTATCAGTTTCCCACTTATCTAACACATCCGAGCTTCTCTTGGCCGAGCTCATTTTGTGATAATGGATAAGCGTCCTCCTTAAGTATAGCCAAATACGAAATCCCTGCACAAGTATGGAAATTGGTTTAGTCTATCATTTTGTATCGACGGCGTCTAACCTACACAAAAAATAAGAATCTGTCCGAGCAAAAGAAGAAAAATGACCCAGTTAATTTGTATAGTTTTTGCTTGCCTCTTCATAGAAATGTCTACTGCCGTACACGTAGATAAATGTACAGGTAAATAAAATTGAGATGGTTTTTTCTTTTTTCATACGAACAACATCCTTAATTAAATCTTTTGCCTGAACACCTGCTGCATTTCCCAGCTTGTTGTGTGGTGGTTCACGTGAAAAATGTATTTTACAGTTTATGAGTTTTAATTAACTTGTTTATCTTGTTCCAGAATTCTTTGGACCCCGAGAGGGAACCCACGGCTCTGCAGAGATCCAGACCGTTAACGTAAGCAACTGTGACCAAGAGCCATGTCGATTGGTAAAAGGGGGCCAGACCACAGTTTCATTTGATTTCAAACCAGGTATCAATTAAAAAATGTCATAAATATGTTCCTAACGACCTTATGTTGACAGCTTGCCTTGTTTTTCACAAGATAAACTGTACAGCCAACTGACCACAAGTGTATACGGCGGTCTGGGCATTATCCAAGTCCCATTTCGGGGTGTCCACGGGAAACCAGCTTGTGACCAGATTAGTCGCAAGCTCGACGGGAAAAAAGGCTGTCCGGTGGAACCCAACCATGTCTATACGTACTCCAACACGTTTCCAATACTCAAAAGCTATCCAGCCGTAAGCCATCCTCAGAAACCTTAATACAATCAAGTCTCTATCCGTAATATTAAGAAACATCTGCATTAATAATAATTAATTATTAATTATCGCTGTCGGGATTTCGTGTTGATAGCTTTCATCAATAGTAAGATATTTTTGTATTTGCCTGTCCTTTTTTCATTTAAATTTTCAGTGAAATGTTTCCGGGTACCCAACACATTCATTATACAGTTCAGTACCGAGTGTGTATCGTAATTGGCTATACAAAAATGCACTTGGACTCAGCAGTTACTTTCTTTTGTTTAGTTTCCTGTCATATTTTCTTATTTTTTGTGCTGGGTCCGGCCCAAGGCCACCGGATATTTTCACAGAATGTGGGATGTGTTATTTTTTTCATGAAAATAGCCTGGAAAATCCAGCTAAGGACAATGCTTGTTATATTTTTCCCGTACTTCTAGTGTGTTTTTTTTCAAATGTAGGAAGATTTTTCACACAATATGTTATGCGCCTACACAGTTGTACTCACCACTAGCTAGGACATGATTATATTCTGATTGTGAGAGGTTCTACTTGGAATTGAAGCTCAAACAAGAAACAAGCTCTTTTCCAATTTCCTTTGGCTTTATACTTTCATTAAATATTAAGAAAGAAAGCGCCGAGCTACCTTGTTACACAAGTAAAAAAAGGGCTATTTTTTTTGTAGAAGGATGAGAGTGTGTTTGCAATTTTTTTCGTTGTTTGGTGAAATCCCAGCCCAGCCTACATAAATAAGAAAAACGCCCGGAGGAAAAGCGGAGAAAGCGTCTTTTCAAATATAAATGTAAAAATGCATAGGATTATGTTAGGCACGAAAAAAGATTGCTTTGAACAGTCAACTGCAAGTTGTAGAAACACTTCAGAGAATATAATATACTATGATAAGTAATTCGTAGGCCGTATAACCTTCTAAAGTTGCCAGGTCGTAAATATAGGCTAATTTTTTATTTTGACAGGATTACACAAGTTTTTAAAACTAAATTTGTTTGCTTGTTTTTCAGATAAGCGTCGACGTCCAATACGGGCTAAATTCAGGAAAAGAACAGGTTGTCTGCTTCGTCCTTCCTGCTAAAATCACCAATTCGTAGTTACCTTTTAATTCATTTATTCGACATTTACACGCAGTACAACTATTACAAAATGACGTCAAAGTTTATTGATTAATTTATTAAATAATCGTTAAAAACTGTGACCAGTCTTTATTTCATATTTACAAATGTTCCAGAGTAATTTTAGACTTCGTCGTGTTAGTTAGTACTTGTAATTAGCTTGATTATCCCCTACTGTCCCGATCAGACATATTTATGTCTAATTTCCTCCACACTTTTGCTGACACTCCTCTTTCGTTTCAAAATTATTCGAGTTCCCTCCACACCCGCCGTAGCCAAACTCCAAACATTTTCCTTGGTTGACGTCGTAGTAATACCGAATAAGTAGAGCGCGACAAAAGCCAATCACTTTGGGTTCCTTGCATACACCTTTCCAACAAAACAAGCAGGTCATTAATTTCAAAAATACCCACTTAATTAAGTTTCTCCTAATTAAAAACTTACTATCGAGTGAATCGCCAAACCTTGCGCAAATTATTACCACCAGAATTAATTTGTAAACAATGTGGACTCCTTTGCCTCCCATGCTCAGTGTCGAAAAAAATCTTCCTAAAAGGAAAATGCTGTCGTCAAGATTGGTTTGAAGACGTTTTTCAAGTGTTATTTGTCAACCAAAATAACAGCCTTCAAGAGTTCTTTCCTTTCCATAAAAAAAGACGAAGAAACTGACAATATTTTAAGTAGTTCCTTCCAATAAAAAAATTATTGTGTCACTAGAACGACCGTCACGTATTTAACGTTGCGTTAACACATTTTTATTTATTTGCCCAGAGCATACGCCAATTTACTATTGCGCAAGGATAGGTTCCGATCACGATTATGACTATTTTTTATGCTTTCAAACAAATTGACTTTATTGATTGTGTTTAGCATTGCACACAAATATAATTGAGTTCCCCATAAAAATAAACACAAATCTACACAACAAAAGTTGACGTATGTCTATTATGTACAAATCGTTATCATTTTTTTGCAGCATAAAACACAATACAAGTTCCAATTTTGGTGGAACCATCCATTCTTTACCTTGATGACGTTCAATCCCCACACAAGTCTGTTTCAGGTTGCCCCTGTCTATGATTTTTAACTGTTTGATCCTTCCCCCAAACTAATTTCAAGTCACCTCCTGCCAAGCAGTTAGATTGTAAATGTCATAAAAACGCAAAACTATTTTGATTTTACCTCTGGAAAAACTACTGTGCTCGCATTGTTACATTTTGATTCCATTCAAAGCCATCTATTACAACTGTGACGTTTTTCTTCCAAGCAAAATAATATTAGTGAGTCATCTGGAAGTAAATAACGGCAGTTTAGTCACATGCTTCATCTTGTCCTGACCAACATCTGCAGCTGGTCTGATTTAAAACAAAAAGTAGTTGATCAAAAATTGAAAGGCTATTTCGGATTTTCAAATTCCTCCGCTGTTGCAAAAGAGTAGTCGTGTATGACACTGCTACGAGCTTTTATTCATTTTTTATGGAAAACAAATGGCCACCCAGCATGAACCAAAGTGAAGACCCTATTTTACTGCTTGTCTTTATGGTGTTTTTTTCTTGGTTCCGAAAAGTCTCCAGGTTTTTATCCATGAATTTTCAAAACACTTTCCATTTTCATGACATTGAAACCCATCTGAAGGTAAAAAACTTTTTTTTTGAGTAGTCACGTGCAAAGCCCTTTTCTTCTTGTCCAGGACTGAGAGCGTCAGAAATGTCAGTGGAAATGTTGTCTTGGAAAGGACAGAGAGACGACGTAAAAAGAATGTTTTATGGTTTGATAGACACAGAAAACTACGACAATAAAAAAGAAACTTTCCAGCTAAAACATGGCAGTTGGAGCGTTTATAGTTTAGTTCAATTTTTTTGACAAGCTACTTATCGGCGTGTTGCATACACAAAACACTAAATTTTATTTCTATTTAGAATTCATTTGTCACTCCACACTCTGAAGACCGTACGTCATGAAATGCATCGATGAAAGTCACTCCCTTTTTAATACAGTGATGGATTACACACACGACGAAAAAAAGCGTTTTTATTTTGACTGCCAAAATAGAAAACCCGACGCAGTAACGCCAGCTTGTCCATTTTTAAGTGACATTATTTTCTGTCTATTTTTCGTCCTTGTATCAGTTTTCACATATTTTAACCAATTTTTCAATAGATTATCTGCATCTACTCATCCATGTCACCCCTATCTAGTCTATTTTTTTCCTCTTCCACTCTCAAGTACCGTCCTGAGGGTGAACAGAGATCTGAAATAAAAAAAATAAGACTCTTGTGCAGTTTATTTACTCCACTGTTTCGACACACTTCTCTGCATTTATATCTCGACGTATTGTTCGAAAAGTTTTTTTTCGTTATGGCTGTTCATTTTAAGCTTCCATGCAGTTTTTTTCTCCGGAACTGACATTGAGTGGAACATATTGAACCTTTTTTTGTTACCCTCAAACGTCACATTATAATCAAAACTAATAACATACAGCTTGTTTCTTTCTTGTAAATGATATGCCACGTCTGGAGTCTAGATTTTCAATACTTCTTTTTTGTCTTTTCACGGAAAGTACCGTGCAGCTGCATACGAAACATCTAGGCACAAGAATTTTACTAACAAGTAAAGCTCTTTGGCTGGATGATCGTGCTCCATTTTATGAATACCGGCTAATCCCCTCTTGCTCTCAATATATATTTCTGAGAGAGATCTTTGTTTGAAAAATCTGTCACAAACTTCGGCAAAGATCACCATGATTATTTCCTTTGAAAGCCCAAGTATTCGGGAACATACACGCGAAAGATTAGTTTTAAACAGGGATTTTACGGCTGTTCATGATAGGCTTAAAATCCCCGAGAAACGGTTGAACTTACGGGGTCCAAGTCTTAATATGTGGAGCTTTAGTGCCCGGGAATGAAAACCTATTGAAAATCCCAAAAAGGTCATCACATTTTCAGCGGAAATCATGTTTCCTTCTGTCCATGGCTATTTTCTATCTATAAAAGATCGCTAAATTAATGCCGCATGAAATTAGCCCTAAAACATACGCGGCCTACAAACCCTTCTCACTAAAAACAGCCGGGAAAGTTCAGTCCCCTAATTAGTTCCCGAAACCCCTCATCTTATGCACTTTCCTTGTCAGGTTATTACCACCGGAAAATGATCTGTCTTTACTGATTTCTTTTCCTTCAAGATTTATACGCCGTTCCTTTCACAAAGCTTTCCATAAAAGGACGAATAAAAAATAATGGCCAGAAAAATGCATAATATTATATTGCTTTCTGCTGCACTCTAACGCCATTATTGTAATTACTCATTTTAAACTGCATTCTCGTCTCACGTTAAGTTTCTTTTACAGCTCGCACAATAATTTCAATCCTGATCATTTTCTAAAGTAATTTCTCTATTTTAAGCTTCCCATAACTACATTGACTTCTGACTCAAGTCCTATTTGAAAATCTCCCCTTCTAATCATTTTTCTACCGACGTTAAAACCTTTTAAAGATGATGATCATATTTTAATGGTGCTTCTCTACATATTTCTTTCACTTTTTGCATTCTTTTCAGCCCATCTTCATCCACATCATCATCTCTATTAATGGCCTATAATCGAGAGGATATATCTGCTCGTGTGTGCGTTCCATCGTTACAAAAAGCAACAAACACGTTTTCAGTCTCAATCCAGAACCCCCAAGAATTTTTGAAAATGGTCGGAAGCGTGCCAAGCACTGTCTCTGTGTGTTTCCCCTTTCCACTTGAGTTTTTCTCCTCTTCTTTTGCTTACCAACCTTCAAAATCCGCTTTTTGTTGGCCTTGTTGCATTTGAAATATGAAGGCGCATCAAAATCTATTATCGAGTGGATTTGACAGCTCAAAATGTCATCTCTTCTCATTCCTCCCTTTTCACTTTTTCTGTGTACAAGAGAATGTG
Source organism: Akabosia matsudoensis (assembly GCA_019593645.1). Taxonomy (NCBI): domain Eukaryota; kingdom Metazoa; phylum Arthropoda; class Collembola; order Entomobryomorpha; family Paronellidae; genus Akabosia; species Akabosia matsudoensis. Next base: position 1,569 of record VICI01000554.1, on the reverse strand, counting down.
ACAGTGTTGATGTTATGGTCGTTTCTTAGTCATAAAAAATAACGTTTTTGTACGTTGTTTACGCTTAAAAAACAAGACTAACGGGAAATGCCACCCTCATTCAAAATGAGTATACCGTAAAGTCTAAATCGACACCGGAGCTGAAATTCCTACCGAATTTCAACCAACACCCGAGGTCTTGAACCAATTCCCGGCTTGAGATAAATAAACTACGGTGCATAGTAAAAATTGTTATTATTTCTTTTTAAACATCATTCTTACCCTTAACTACACTGTAGTACATTATTAAGTGTCAATTTTAATGGTACCTTAAACGTAGACGTTTAGTAAATTTTCAATCTCAATTTTATCCTGGAGTCAATAAACCAACATGATATTTACTTTCCCTCCCAGGGCGTTGCTTTCTTACGATCGTTTTCTGAGAATGAGCAAAAAATATCACATTCCGTCACATATTTTTATATTATTTTTTTGTGTCTCCTCACTTCTCGTGCCAAATCAGAGTTGCTGCCATGATTTGTAATGCCAGCACAAACCATATTTAAAGCCACTCTTACACATTACGTGACACACGCCAAGCCCAAAAATATCCTTCCAAATAATAAAACTTGAGAGTAGTTGCATTTTGCCGCCAGTCTACCAAATAACTACACAAATAAAAATATTGTTTACAACTATATTTTTCGTTTAAAAGTCCGTCCCATACACAAACTATTACTTTTCCCTAGTTTAATAACTGCTCTTACGTTATAGTTTTTCCCTAAACAATTTATTTTAAAAAGTACAATATTTTGACGTACAAAAACAAAAAAGAATCCCGACATAATAAACGTTGTTCTTTTTCGCATGATCAGTTTTTTCCGTGATTTTACCCCAGCCAGCGAGCATTGACTGATAAAAAGTAGCAAACAATGTTACCAAGGTATGTTATTGCGAAAAATATACTCAATTTCTTCTGGTATGGTTGTGACGTACGCCCAAAAATATTATCAATACGTTTAATTCCCGTGGTCGGAAAGTGTGTTCACGATTTGCGGAATCGTACTATCTCGCACTACGCACCTGCTCCAAAAGTGGGCTAGGTAATAATTCCGGGGTTTTATATCTTTGATTTAAAAATATACGATGAGTAGTGCGAAAGAATTTTTTGTGTGTAGTGATATATTTAGTTTTAAAAGAGGGACAAGTTAAGGGTTACAATTAAAAGTTAGGCGTTAAAAATGGGATTATTGCCCGAGCCATAAAGTTTCCCTCTGTTTGTTTGGGTCGCTCATAAGTTACAACAGCTTTAAAAATATATTGTTCCCTTGTGAACGGTTTTTGACACAAGAGAAATTATAGGGATGTGGTGAGGCCAGTAATGAAGTTATCTGGATTTTTACATTAAGAGTATCGGGAGGCACAGGGATAGCCAAGATTTTATACGGATATCCACTAAAAGGTGATCAGGAGGTTGACAATGAAGTGATTCGGAAGTGGACAATGAAGTAATCGTTAGCTTGATTATTTGCTGACAGCGTTCCCAAACAACTTTCCAATTTTGAATACTTTGTGTTCAACAAATGGACT
>VICI01000553.1:0-35565 GCA_019593645.1 Akabosia matsudoensis | reverse complement strand
AAGGAGCATGTACCATGATTCCATTATATTTGCTAAACTTTCTCTTTGCTGGAAATAATTTGCTAGACCTTATCATGAAAATTTACATTACCTAACATAACACAGACTCCAGCATTTTTGTGCGATAAAAATTCAAATAAATAAGTTACAATTCGTCGTGGTTGTTATAGTAAGTGAAATAACTGATTATTTACTTTGGGCTGTTTTAATATGCTCATTATTCTCATCATTTGCTTACAACTGAAGCAAGAAACTTCGGGAGCTTGCTTATTGCTTGAAGTTGTACTTGCTTTTTCATCGCTCTCCGTATTGAAAGTTTTTACATATCCGTAATTTCACTACTGAAATTCAGCTTGGTGCATCTATTTTCTTCATGGAGAAAATCAACTGGAGGCTCTTCTGCGAAATATTGGAGCTCATCAGGAATAGGAACCACGTCCATACGTTTGAAATCACGGTGTAGGAGGGTGGGCATTGGAGGAATAGCCTGAAATGTGCCATTGTGAAATAAAGGCCGAGGCTCATCAGAGTTGGGTTGGGACAGCGCACCGGAGAAGAATCGTTCAAGTGGCAGCCATGGACTCATCTTGCTTATCATTTCAAAACCAGAGAGATTATGTTTAACAGCTCAGTTAGGAAAAACAAGGAAATAGTGAGATTCAATCTTTTAAAACATCTTTTAACAGTTTATTCGTTTGTGTCCAGACTCCGGTCACAAAATTCGTTGGAGCGATTTCAAGTGTCAACATCTTTTTGTTCAGTCTTAAATATAATTCACATCGTAAACATCAAAACCATAAATTAAGAATGTGTAACAAAAATATAAGTCTTAACCTGTATTATACAGAATATATGTGCATGTTTTTTTGTTTATATTAAGTGTATATAAAGTTAATTGAAATTTGTCTACAAAAATAACTAGAAAATCATGACTTGAGTTGCGCAAAAAAAAAGTTTGCAGGAAGAAAAATAGCGTCTCTTTCTTTCTTTTTTGTACATTTAAAATTAGTTAAACAAATTTATGTTTAACAAGATGTATCTCCAGCCGGCATATTTGCTGCTGAAATTAAGATCCCTTGGCTATTTCTGGTAATAATTCCATATGGAGAATTGACATACGAAAGGACCGGAAGTGGTGGTGGAATGGGTGGGCAAATATCTGTCAAACTGTCCGACATAGCCTTCTTCATAGAGTCTTCCGGTTTCCTCAAATTTTCAACAACAATTTCTTTTGAGTTTTGTTCACTCATTTCATTCACTCGAGGTGATCTCATTTCGGTGTTCAAGTTCCTTCGCGTTTTTCCGTAAATGGCCTCATAGTTGGGACTCTGCTTGGCTGTATTATTGTCCCACCGGAGCTTCCCATAAATGCCAGAGTCGTGAATGCCCTGTGAGTGGGGCTTGCCCAGCATTGGATACTCCTTCGAAACAGCAACTTTTGTTTCATAAATGGGAGAACATGGTGTTACCCTCATGCTGCTTCTCCGGCTGATTCCACGAGCTGAAAGAGGCTCATAGTGCGCTGTTGGCTCCACAATCATAATATTGCTGTGCCTCTTCTCCCCCGAGTACGATCCTTCGGAGTATTGACTACAACTTGGTGTGGACGATGGAGGTCCGAGGTTGCTCCTCTGGCTACCCGCCGAGCTCACTCCACTTGACGAGTCAATCGTTGGCACAGGACTGGCAACGAGTTTCCTCTCCTCCCCCATCGCATTCGTCGAGTAAATTGACTCTTGGACGCTTCTCCTCCCTGCCTCTTGGTTATCAGCTAAAAACTTTTTCATAATGCTCCCCCGTCCCCCGCTAAGGTAGGCGTAATCCCCAGCATCGAAGTCCCGACTAATCTCAGCACCATTACCTTCACAGCAATGATTTGGAGGGGGGCTCTTCCATCCAGCCTTTTCACTTGGGCCAGGTGAATAATACCTGTTGAATCAAACCAAATAAAATTATTTAGCAAAAATCTTTTGAAACAACAACAAAAAATATTTTCAATTTATTTATCTTTACCTTGGTGAATGAAGCTCATCGTCAAAAGTAACTTCCTTCCTGACCGCCATGTACTTGATACCCTTGTGTTCTTTCTGTGCCCAGCCGTCACTCTTGCTTGACATGCAACTCGGCAGAGGACTTGTCACTTGACTTCCCTTTTTCCAGTAAATCGGCTCTGCTGCCAGAGTCGGCTTTGGAATAGCCGACAGAACAGATCGTCGCTGCTCTTGACCCTCAACTGGAAAAGCTTTTCCCTCGCAAACAACCAGTAATGAGGATGGGAATGGATTGATCGGTGCATCCGTCTTCCTATCGATCGTGATTTCAGCCGATAGTCCAACAGTGTCAAGCCCTTCAATTGGTTGAAACATGACCGCCTACGAAAATGAAACAATAAATTTTCCGTTTAAATTTGCATATCTCCCACGGATGTAAAAATAGACAAGTTTTTAATAAACAGGTCCATTTTCTAATTGACGACTTACATTAATTCTGAAATTCCATGTGCCTGTGAAGGTGAGCACAAGCCAGAGAGCAATCCAAGTGAGGAAGTGGGCTCACTGTGCTCCCCGCATAGAGAACCATCAATTTACTCGATGAGAGTTGATAGAGGAGATAAGCGTCATGGACGAGAGGACTTTGAGTGGCAGCCAAGGCAAGAGCAATTGAGACTGCAGCAGAGTGTGGAAAGTAAGCCCAGCCAGATCTATAAAATAGAAAGTAACAACAACCAGTTGTCAATTAAATAAATCCTTGTCGAAAGTCATTCACGATATAAAAAAAGAATAGGTGTAGGGGGATCCTTACCCAGAGGAAACAGCTTCATTTTTCTTGGTGACGTACAACTTCCGGATTTTCTCCTGAACAAATGAGGTGAACTTGATGAAGCCGAGGTGGTACAAGACAGCCGCTGAGAGAAAGAGAATGGTTGAGGTGATAGCATGGAGGAGAAGTGTCACGTAGCCGTCCAATAAGAACGGGATGGTGGCCTGAGAATCGCCGTAGGCATTTGTCAGGTGAACTTTGTATAGGACAGAGAAGGTTGAGAGGGAGATGAGGCTATGAATGGTTGAGATAATCTGCTGGAGTCCAAATACGATGGAGAAGGACTTGTGACACTCCCAAAAAACTTGTGCGTAGCGAACAGAAAAGACAAAGAGCGCGATGGCGTAATTAATAAACTCAAGAGTGAGTCCGTCCGCTTTCTGTGGCGTGGGGACTGGGAATACCCGGGTTTCAATGCCATTTTCAGATGGGAGAGACTTGATATAGCTGATGTCACCGGAAGAGCGGAGCATGACGTCAAGATCGGTTTTCCAAATATTTTCTGGAGGTAGTAAAAAACATATTGGAGTTTACAAATACTTAAAGATGTGGGAGATATAATTAATAGTGGGTGGAACTTACGGCTCGATAGGAATCCACTTTTGACCAAAACGCTTTCCATGAGGATTTGGGGGAACAAGAGAGATACGGCGGAGATCAAGTGGAGGAGGGAGGAAATGGGGCCAGAGTGCTTCCAAATCGTGGCGAACAAGCTTTTAACGTTTTGAAGTTTGTTGATGACCAAAAGTTGAGTCCAGTCGTCACTGAATCGAAGGCGCTTTCCGAGCATCTGGTTGTCATTGGCGAGGTTGCCGATTTTGAGGAAACACGCACTCAGAAAAAACGGTAATAAAAGGACAGCCAGGCCTAAAAAAAATCAAGGTAAAATAATTTCGTTCAATTGAGAAGCGCTAGATAAATAATACATTTAGTTTGTAAAAATTGAATTATAGTTTTATAGCTTACCAGTCATTCCAATGTAGACGTTTAACTCGACCGTAGGCGTTTTGAGATAAGGCCAAGGCAGCTCAGCATAGCGTACAAATTTCCACACATTTTGCACAATCAGGTAGCCCTGAAGGGCTCCAATAATTACTCCATACCACATGGACATCATTGAGTTAAACTTTTTCGATCTATTTTCCTCAGACTCCATAGCTTTTCCTAGAAATCATAAACAATTTACCCTATTATAGCGACCACTTTTCGGAGTTAACTACGCGGAAAAGTAAGAAACATGAGCATTATCACATTCTGCTTCGTGACCACGCTTGCAAGTTGACACCCCAACAAAAGAAGTACAAATTTAATTAAGTTATCATTGGGCCAAGTACCAAGAATTTCTCTTGAGCCGTGAAATAAAGAAAGACTACTCTCAAATTATACAGAAACCATGTCTAATTTCGAAAATGTCTTGCAGGGAGGAAGTTGTACAATTTTTTCAAATAAATTTCCAAATTTTCCTCACACTCCCCCACACAAAGTAATATATAAATATTATCCACCATTCATTCAAACAAACCCCTCATGATTCATAGAAAGGTTTCACTAGCGGATGAGCTTAATATTAAAAGAAAAAAAATCTTTCCTTACCTTTTTTCTCTTTACGTCCAATACAAAAAAAAATTTATCCCCAACGTGGGAACTGTTTTTTTTCTGTTCAATGAGAACCCAAAAATGTATCCAAACAAAAAGCTTCAAAATCGTTCAATTCATTCTATCCAGAGAAGAAATTCCATTCGTAATTTTTGTGTCTCGAAAAACCACTCGCACCAAATTTTCGTTTCACTCAAATTTCAAAACCACAAATTTCCTCGGAACCAAAAAAAGATTCTCGTCCACGATCTATTTCTTTGTTCCCAAAATATCCAAGCAACAAACAAAAAAACTCAACAAGTGTCTTCAATATTTTTCCAAGACAGCTTCCAAACTTTCAAACAAGTTTTCTCCACTGCACAAATTTATTTTCTTTCTTTTTTCCAATTTCCAACGTTGACACTCTTCACACTATATTATTTCCACACAAATAGATTCCCTTGGTTTATTTATTTTCATGTGGGATCCAAGCTCCAGACTTAGCGAGAGAGATCCTTCTTCGCCGGTGTCTTGGCCAGAAATGAGCTCTCTCACAAGATCCCATCCGTCCTAAATACAATTTTTTTCTTACATGCATCTCTCCCCTACCCAACCTAAAATTCAACCCAACGACTCTTTTTTTTTCTCTTCTTCTTCTCTTGTTTCGTTTTAAAAATCGTAATAAAAACCGTTCCATCCTCACATGCAAGCCATCTGCTCCTCTCCTAACAAAAAAAAAAATTTGAAAAGGGTCCATCCAAAAAAAACTGGACAAAAAAAAACTTGAAATGTTATTCAAAAATCTCTTTTAACAAATTTTCAGACTGGATTAGAGCGTTTCATGGAACATATTGTCAGCGAAGCAACTACTTCTTTTTCGTGTCTTTCAACGCACTACATATGGACACGTATTTATTTTTGTACGCAATATACGTACACACATTTCTCTACGCACAAGAGCTTTTCGCTGGATGATTATTATGACAGAGAAAATGTACAAAAAGAATCATACCCCTCATGGTATTCTAATCGTCGTCATACAACCAGAAATATTCAGCTGGCCCTTTTTTTCGCTTTCAAAGATGATCTTTGTTTAAAAAAATGTATTTCTAGAAAATATTATTACTCCTCAGGTTTTATAATCTTTTGGTTTGATAATGGACACGTATATATTTATTTAAATGTTTCTTATGTACGTATGTGCGTTTANTTTAAATGTTTCTTATGTACGTATGTGCGTTTATTTGAGGTTTATATATGAACGCAGTATTTATTTGGTTTACTTCCTGAAAGGTTTTTTGATGCTATTTCAAATTTATGTTTCATGTCTCTATAAAAATAACCAACAACACTGTTTTCTCCTGGGCATGCCAAATGTCGTTCGCGTCGTTGTCTTTCGAATCGTTGAGAATAAACCTTGGTAATCAAAATATCAGGTTTGTTTCTGCTCTACATTTTTACTCTTGGATCATGATGAATATGTTTTTTTTTTTTTTTTTTTTTTTTGTTATCGCTGTTGGTTGGTTGAGTGAAAATAGCATTTAAAAAAAGATTAGACGGGTTTTATGTACTTTGTAGGTTACGCACAATTGTTTTTTGGAGGAACATTAAAAAGGAAATTCCTGGTTGGCTCGGGCTCCGTATCATTCTTTTATATTTTCGTAGGCAGATGCTCAAAAAACGACGAGGATTGGGATATTGTGTTGGTCGCATTTTAAAATGGATGACAGGCAAGGGGAAGAGAATAAAGAAGATAAATTTGGATATTTACAGGTAAAAATATATTGTGCAAAAAGTCTTGACACACACGTACACGCATACATAGCTACCTATTATAACATATTATGAGTGCATGTTTACGTAATACACTTTCATATGAAAACTGAAGATGGTTTTTATTTAAAAAGTGAAAATGACATTAGCCGCCTAGAGTTGCATCCCACATCGTGAGCCTTTTTTTTTGCTGGTCGAGGTTGGCCAGAAAACGTTTTAAGTTTTTACGACGGGGAAGATAATACCAATTTCCTGTTGCTCCATTTCCCCCACACACTACTTGTAAGTTACCTAACAAAAAGGACAAATACTACATCCTCCTACACTACTCCTCCTGGACAAACAATAAAAAGCGACAAATATATTTTTGCGCAATACGTTTTTATGTTCATACTGGACAACTGTTTGTTGTAGCTCGGGTTGAAAACAAACCTGAAAGTTGCAATGTGGGCGATAAACAGTCAATGAATAAGTCTTTCATAAAACTTCATTTGTTATTTCAAAGAGGATGATGTTTTTCTTATTTGTTTCAAGGCTGAACAATGTTTCACAATTGTTGCGTCAACACAAGCCGGTCCCTAGTAATAAACAGTTTTCCTCCATGGGAGGGAGTTCCCATTGCAGACAACAGCGAAGAATAGCCAATGTAAATTAACTGTATTTGTTTATTTCACTTGACTTTGACAATTTTATCTAGAAAACGTTTAGGTTTTCTTACAAGACGAGTAGCCCACTGGCAAAATAAATGGCCTCAAAACTCTAAACTCATTTTTATATGAAATCTTCTGAGCCGTCCGGCAATTTTATCTATCTTCAAATTTCATATTCAAGACTTCTGTCATGCGATTGTAAAATAGATGCTAGAATTTTATGCTCCAGCTAATTCGCTTTTCGATGATAGCCATGATAAGTACAAAGTATCATTCTATTTTGTATAATATCTTAACTGCAAATCATCAGGTTTGAACGTGTCATGCAAAAATATAAAAAATGTTATGAAAATAATGGAAAACCTGAAACGGAGGGAGGAATCTGGAGCGTGGAACGTATAAAATAATACAGACAGGTTGGAGAAAAGTCTGCGTGACAAGAGAGATTGCATGCAATCATTTTCCATCCAGTTTTTTTTTCAGGTGCAGCTGCAGAAACGTATATAAAATTGCATGATAAAATCTTTTGCATCTTTTTTTTGGTTTTTTTTCGTCCAAGGAAAATTATTTTATCCAGAGGTATGCATGTTAACAGTCAGCAGCATTTTTTTTAAATCCAGCAGCCAGTGAAATATTTTCGATGCTATTCTAGTTTTTGCTATGAAAAGAAATAAAAATTTGCACAGCCATGTCTACTTATCCGTATAAGTATGAGAGAATATGTAAATTAGATGTTTATAAATAAATTACATCAAAGGAAATGCTACAAATATACAATATAAGAGCGTACGAAATCAGCATAGCCTTTTAGCCCCTCCATCTCCAAACCGTCGCACAATCCAAAAAGGAAGCAATCTATTTTGTCCATGTATGTATTAGTGTATCACAATTAGGGATAAATTCTCGATTGAAACTGATGATATTATCGTAAAAATAATCCGCAAGATTCCCTCATCTTTCTTTCATTCATACATACCTTTTCTTCTAATTTTCTTCGCCCATAAAATTCCTTTTTACTACATTTTAATAGTACCTTTTTCTCATCTACAGTCTTCTAGTGTCCTCCTGCAAAAAAAAAATCTTTTTGTCGTTCATCATTCATCAAGTTGTCAATGAAAAAACATACGTAACCAAAAACGTCCACTCCAGAACTCAAATCCTATACCACCCTGAGTGGATCATGAGTAATCGTAAACAAAAAAATACCGTCATCGAAATCCAACGATTTTTCCTTCAACAATGCATGTCTTTGTATATAAAAAATACTCGCAGTCCTCACCATCAATTCATCAAAATAAAAGATCTTCAAGTATGCCCTACGTTTTTATCCAGAGAAAAAATTCTTCTCCGTACAGGGTAACCTATCAGTCATCTCCCGATACAAAACTTCGAAAAAAATAATATCCTTACCTTCATTTTTTGTCATCTTAGTATCAACAAATATCAACATGCAGTTTTCACATCTCGGTGAGATGTTTACCTGGTTACCCTGTGTGCTAGTAAGAATTTCCTTCATTTGCTTTTCTTTTGTGATCTGTCAAGAAAAAAGGTTTTTCTTCAGTTGAATGAACATCTGCCATCCAGACCTTTGGACGTTTCGCCTTACGAAAAATAAAATGCCACCGGCAAAGTACACAAAAACGTAATAAAAACCCTACAAGAAATAAAATCAATGCATACCAGGAGCAACAAAAAGAAAGAAAACCATCCACCAATCTTCACCAACTGCCGGACGTCTTTTTCCTTTCCTTCTTAAGGTTCCGCAAAACAAGTTGCGATGCACCTTTACAATACATTTTTCACTCGTGTAGGTAGTCGGTAGATAAAAATATGTGCACGCATAGATCATCATCATCACCAAAATCAAAATCTCTTCTTGAGGTCGACCAGACCAGGTTGAAACTTGATTACCGTTTCAAAGATGTTCCATCGAAAAGCCGTCTTCAGGTGAAAAATAATGGTGAAGGGTGTACATCGGGTGCAGTGTGATACATGGATACAAAAACCCTTGTATATATATTTTTTTTGGATGGACTTGTAGCTAAAAACCATTTTTGTGAGGGAGATGACAAAAAAATATAGGACAGTTATCCATCATCACATTTTTGATTAAACCTGGCTTGTGTCTTCAAAATAATTTTGAAGACATAAACAATCGACTCGGCAGATGTGCGATGTAACTATGTGCATAGATGATATAACCCCAAAAATAGATATAGATTTACTAATTAACAATATTATTTTGGTTTGGTCAACATGTGTTTGAAAACTGATATTTATCGGGAGACATCGTAAAACTATGGTTTGTTGGTTGTCTTGACTTTCAATCTTTGTAATGGAAGCATCATCACCGAAAAGGGACTTGAATTTTTTTCAAACACAAAAAATCCTTCAAGTTGACTCTAGCATCTGCCCTTAAAAACAAAAGTGATGATTATGGCAAAGGGTATTATAAGTGCTCTGTAGTTTAATTCTTTCCAAAACAGCAGATGTTGTTGAAGAAAATTATGACGATTTTACGTTAAAACCCATCTTTCAGTTTGCCACATGCCACGGGTCTTTCTAAAATAAAAATATCCTTTAAAATCTTGTAAGAAACATAAAACAGGAAGGAAGAAAAAAATGTGTCACGTCTCGAGCCATACAAGATATACTTTTGTAGGGCACGTGTGCCACAGGTAATCTGAAAATACGAAGAAAACCTTTCTTTCTTTTTATCTCAAAGGAAATATCATCTTTGGAAATCTTGTAAGAAAAAGGTTTTTTTTTTTCTTGTCGGGCAGATGTGCACCAGAACAAAACGAAGACGAAGAAGTGTTAGCTAAAAAACCAATTAGGACATAGGAAAGATGGGCAGCCGCATGTGCTAGTCAAAAAGAAAAAGATTTATCCGGTAATAGTGAATATGCCTTTGGTCCCTTTGATTTTGAGCTTGAGCAACAGAAGGGCTTATCAAAGGGACAAGTATTGCAGCCTTGAATCCAGCTGCCGTTACAAAATAAAAATGCAGCGAAGCAGCTTCATGTTTTCCTACACTGCAGTTTAGAATTTGGTTAACACTTTGATAACGAATATTATATGAATAAAATACTACAATGTACAAGTGATCCAGTCAATACACATACTAAAATCAATCATGTAACCGTTACTAAACAGGTCAAAGCACTGACACCACCGGTTCAGTTTAACAGGCAAATTTTTAGAATCCGCAGATGTCCAAACACTGCAATGTTATCATTTAAGCTTGCAGGTTGGTTTTTGACGATTTTTTTTGTTTATGCTCCATGAACACCTGCAAAAAATATAATTGGGCTGTTGTTACACTAATCAACAAGCTTGATCTTTGCCATATGGTAGTTTTTTTTGCAGTTCAAGGGTATCAAGGAGGATATAATTCCTTTAGAAAACTTTAATGCAACTGCTTTCAGGTTTATACCATATTTTCAGAATAAAGCATGAGTTTTCTCTTGGGTTTTCTCGGCACCTTAAATGCCTGGTTAAAAAACTTTCAGTTTCATTATTAGGAAGAAAAAAAGAGGAATATTAATGCCAAAAATTCCAGAGGGGAGGGGGATAGATAATCTTGAACACGGTTGCTGAAAAAACAAATCACCATTTGCTTTGCAGTGCATAGATATGCCATATGCCAACTCATATGCAAAAATATGCGTTTTTCCCATGACACTTTGCCTTGCAAATAGTTAATTACGATTTTCTTAATAAGTTTCTATTAAAAATCTGTCCATGATTTTTCTTATCCCGACCTGTCCATCATATTTCACCTTAATTCCATTGTTTCATTCCCCGTAATACCCCTACAGGCGATTCTAAAACTGTACAATAAAAAAATCTTCGCCCATTGCTGGACAAGGGTATCAACCATCTGCTCTCTCCAGAATCAATCCTTGTCCAGAACAGAACGGCTCCGCAAGGCCATGTGCGGAGCACGCGATAAGATCCTGAAAATAAAGCTTTTCTCGCTCCTAATTAACATTTTTAACTGTGTTATGTCAAATGTAATACTGACCCTCAACTTGTTTCTTAGCTTGTCCTTAAGACGAAAATCTTGCTGAGCCCTTCAAGATGTTGCTTCATCTTTTTTTTTCCTTTCCCTGCATCCAATTTCAGATGCATTTGGCACCGGCACACCTGGCCTGTTGCTTCTTTCTTCCGAAAAAAGAAAAACATCTGCTCCCAATTTTTTTTCAAAGGAAGGCTGTTTCAAAAAAATGGTGTCTCCAGCCGGATAATTTTTTTGTGGTGGTGGATGAGCTTCATCACGCGTGGCGAGCGAGGTTGAACACAACAGCTCTGTATAATTTAAGATCAGTGGATGTATATGATTATCATTGTCACTCATCCTCGTCTCCTGGCGTGTGGCCAGAAGTCGTGTTCGTCGTCTTCTCACTCTGGATTGGATGCAACTGACTTTTTCCAATGAAAAAAAAATGATGACGAGGTAAATCATCATGCATCTACAAATTTATGATTCATTGGCGATTGCGCTTTGGGTCTTTCTAGTAAGGATCAAATTTGTTGCCATCTGAATGAAATGTTTGAAAAACTGTCAATATCGTTGAAGATGCAATGCAAGTTTTTGTAATTTAGATCGTTTCTCTTGATTATTCCTATCGTTTTTGCTTTCTTTGCATGATTGTAGGATCTGCGATGCGTCAGTGTGTACAATATACGGCTCGTGGAATAAAACAACTCGCCAGACTACAACATCAGCTTGAGACAATCTTGTTGTCAAACGCAGTTTTTTTTCAGAATTCTAATAATTTTATGAACTTGATGACATTTTAAGTAAAGTGAGTTTGATGCACAGGGTTGCTAAGAAACATAGTCTATTGTTTAATCAAACTATTGACAAATTATAGCTGTCACGATTTCATTTATTAAATTTGTCAAAAAGACGAATTTTTATTGAAAGAACATTAAAATGAGGTCATACCCATTTAAGTAATTATCACAACAATAAAAAACAGAAACAATTGATTTTTTTCGTTCACCTTCCAATTCCTGGTATCAAATTTCATTCCGATCATGTTACAAGCAATAAACCAAAACGGTATGAAGCCGGCTAGCTTCATGCGCAAAACTTTCATGCGAACAAGTTTTTCAAGCACACAACTTTTCTTGAAGAAAACCTGTGTTGAGCTCCTTTTCTCATTATTTTCTCCTTCGTAATTGTTCTGGACATTGCAATTTAAATTGACTTTTTTTTCAACGCTAACACAATGAGTGACCAGCTAGGATCAAGACTCAGCGTGAGCAATCATTTTAGCCAGTTTCCGATCAAACAAGAACCTAGCTCTGATGATGAGGAGACAGGTGAGAACGGGTTTGGCGTCGAGAGATGTTTCAAGGGACACGATGAACATGAGAACCTTGAAAGGTAACAAGTTTTTTCGCCGAGAACAAACACAGACCGAACCATTTCGTGAGTAAGATGAGTATTGATTATTCTAATGTAGATTTTTTTCGATGGAACTTGATAGCTTATCAAGTCAAGATAAGGCTGCTCTTTTTAGACCGAGACATGGTAAAGCTTTAAAAAATTAAATGAAATCAAGAACCGTGCGTCATTTCTAATAATTTTAATTTCGAATCTCCTCCAGGAGGTTCTGAGATAGAGGACGATCATTTGAGCCAAGCGTCCCTTGAGGTGGGTTACACATCGGACAAGGATCCTTCCGAGCTGGATGTTGACTTGAACCTAGTTGGGATATCAAAACACACTGGTTTTTTTGACGACGACTTTTCAATGCCGAAACTAGTCAAATTTGATAAAATTGACTTTGCTCGGGGGATCAAACGGCCTGTAATTGATTTAGAAGTTGACGTCAGCGAAGGCACCAATCATGATCTCATTGAAGTTCCCGTCGTTGCCACGAAATGTCTTCGAACGCTTATGCGACGCAATGGTCAGGATATCAAACAGGAAATGGATTACGACGGCGAAAACCAAGACCTCTCATTAGTCGCAAATCTTCCCCTGGAAGTCGACATCATTGACGACCCCCTCCTTCAGAATGACATTCCTCCAATGCCGACCTTGGTGGAGTACAATGCAGTAAAGCTTGCTGGGCGTGAAGACATGCCTATTCTAGAACCTCAAGTGCAGGATTTCAGCATGGAGGTAACCGGAGGAGGATGTTCAGGTGATTTCTTGAGTTTTTTGGTAAAAATCCCAGCATGTTACATTTTATGCATTTTATAAATTTAACAGAGTGCACATTTGGGGAAATGGGGCTTTGGGGAATACCCCCAATCGTCAATGCTCATAGCGGCCCAGAAGAGGTTCATTGTCAAAACGCTCCGTCCGCGTCCTCATCCGCATCAGCAAAGATTATGCATTCAGAATAGCATAGCGGTTTCCTCCAGATGCCCCAAGTTCTCAATTCAGCCTAAGAACAAAGCGCGCCTGGTTTCAGGATTCAATGTGATTCTCCTTTTGTGCTGGAAGATCAAGGCCATGTGTCTGACTTCACAACAGTTTCGTCTTCAGTGAAAGAAAACCTAGATTCATCGTCAGTTTAAACCGTTTACTTAACACTTCATTCTAATTGTCAGTTAAATGTTAGCAAAGGCAATGGTGACTAGATTGTAGATCAGACTTTTCTTAACTCTTATTTAAATGTGCTACTCTGCTGTTAAGCTTTAAAATAAAATCTGTGATTATCTAAAACAATGTCGTTTTTTGGTGGTGTGGTAAGTTGATTACTTGATTGGCAGGACAATCGGAGTTCCATCTGGGAGGTTTTTTTCTTTTTTTGAACTGTGTTAAACGTTAAATGCTTTTTTATAGGACGCTGGGGCTGCTGTTGACGCTGCGACGTACATAAACCGACCTGCTGAGGAGTATGTCAATGATGTAAGTGTACTTGTTTTGTTGATTACTTAAGTTAGTTTAATTGCAGTCACTTTCTTGGAAACAGACATTGATTAGAGATTTACTTCATTTCAGACTAATGTCGAAACGATGTGGGCTGTTAAGGCGGCTGAAGATGCTGAAGTTCATTATAACGTAAGTTTCTTCAGGTAGTTACCTATATTTATTTGTAAGTGTGGACTTGGTTATTTCATGACGAGATAATAGATCTACTGTAGATGAATAGTTAATAGTCCCCTGCATATGTTGTAATAAAGTTGTGTACAGTCAATAGTACAGGCTGGTACATTCTTTGTAACCTTTGTAACCTTTGCAACTTTGTTGCATAAGCTATGATATAGTTTAGTATGTACTTAACTTAATACTGAACATAAGTTCATAACCTGAAAATCCGAACGCCGTTCATTTAAAAATAGTTTTTGAAATTCGACATTCAATTTTTCTAACCGTTACGTTTGATAGTAGTGAATCAAACACAGAGCAATCACCCAAGGAAATCGAAACTGCCATTAAGATAATTCAAGTAAATAAACAATGTGGGGGCAGTATGCAGTACTTAGCTTTCAGTTGTATTAAGATGTACTCGAGAGCGGGATTCGTTTCAAATTAGATTTTATCGTAGGAGGGAGTGACCAATTCTCTAATGCAGGGCTCGTGTCCCTCATCATGGAAGTGAAAACTGTCAGGCCCCAACTCCACGTGGAGCAAAAAGACAGCTTTGGCCAACACGTAGTATCCGAAAAAAGTGTATGCCGAAATCATTGCAGATATAAAAAATTGAAAAGAGAATCTATAACGATATTGTTATAATGTGACCGCTGTGACTAGCTTAGAATATATTGTCTTCTTTGTACACATAATTTGATGATTATTATCAGGATTCGAAGTATCCTATGTCCTTCAGAGTTGGTTTCCGTTTTGCATCGATTTTTTCCGGACTTTACAGTCAACCAAAGGATTTTTATCCGCGGCGACATTTTCAGAAAACTAATAACTGGAATGGTGCTACTAGAGCGGCACATAAGAACAATCCAGACAAATCGCTTTGCCATTTTTTCACCATTTTATATTTTACTTTTGTGTTCACAAAAGACAGTTTATTCCCTTTTGTTATTTAATTTTGTTTTGTTTCTGAACAGTTACTCTGCTCGGCGGATCCAAAATTGCTCAAACTGTCGAAATACGATGACTGGATCTTCTCTACGTTTCGCTCGCAGTTTCCCAAGCTGGATGTTCGGAACACAAATGTCGACTCTTTGAAATCCCCTGAAGCTAAAGAGGTACAATGTCTGTTTTCTTACTTTGAATAAGATCTGTTTAAAAGTTCAAACTTTTAATGATATTTTATTCATTTTCAGAAATGGCGGTCCTTTTGTGAGTCGATGAAGGGCCTGGAAGACTTTAGCTTTGGGACTTTGCTAAGACTGAATGCTGAGGAGGAGTACTCTGAAGAGAACACCATTCTCGTCACTCGCGCACAATTTCTCGCCATCGAAATAGCTCGCAACAGGGAGGGGGTCAACGACGTCGTTTACAACAAAGCATCATCTGCTCCACCCACGTCCAACTCAACGTGATCCACAAGAAATCCTTCGCTGTTACAAACGAATATTACTATTAAGAATGTAACCAACGTTGTATATTATTTTATACAGATAATCAAAGTTACTTCCAAAATCTTTGAATCCGCAGCAAGTGTAAATTTTAAGTCTTGTTTTTATAATATTTTTGTTACATTTTAAAACGAAATCTTTATAGAACCTTGTTTACTTCGTATTTTTCTCATTTATCAAACTTGAATTTCAACAATTATGCAAACAATATTTCTTACAGTAAGTATACTTTGTAAATTCTGAGTTTGGTGGTAATTAATCTTAATTACAAATTTTCGTTTAGAAACGTTTGGGGTTAATTAAGATCCATACGTGCAAACATTACCGGTAGCCATTATCTTTTTTGTTTGGTTTCCCTCCCAAAAAATGCGTCGTTAACAAAATAAACTTTGTACGAAAATCAGAACCAAATCCATTTTTTCATAAATAACGTTTTTTATTCATGGCAAGTTTTAATCATTCTTTTAAAATTATTATATAATCCGTTCCATCATCACACCGTTTTGTTTACATTGTAAAAACAAATTTGCACCATTAACTTTCAAGGACGAAAACCTAATTAAGTACATGTTTTAATTAATCGTTTATCATATCCAGACTTAGTCAGGAATGATTTAAGTAGTTGTGATTGTTCTTAGCTGTTACAAGACCAGAGAAATTGTTTTCATAAGAAAGGAGGGCAAAATGACTGGAAATATTGTTCCATAGCTGCATTGATATTGAGGTAGTTTAGTTTTAACTGTTACCATTGTTTAAACAAATGTAGGTTCATTCGTTATCCAAACGTCTGTAGCAGGGTCACCGTTGGAAGCTGACCCTCCCTCGAAAATTATACCTGACGAGGCGAAGCTTTTATTTTGGGGTCTGAAAGGGAAAGTAACCATCGAAGTATCATTTAATTGTTATTATGCATTTCATTATAAGGAAATTTATTGGTTTTTAAGACTAACCTGCGTTGTTTTGGAGGTAGTTTAGGACCAACTGATGGATTCCCGTTTGTATCATGGAGAAATTCCTGACTATCGAAACTTGGGAGGCGACTGTGCGAGCCCTGGCGGGGATGAATAATTGTCGTTGATGCTGAAGATGGGGGCCCCATGGGAACCCTGGGTTCAATAGGACTTAAAATAACACCTGGAAAGGAAAATACGCCAAAAAGAATATAGAAAAATTGTAAATAAGGAGAGATTTCTGTTCCCCAGTGGGGGAGGGTTAGATATTTTATTTTGTAAGCAGTTTACTCTCTTCTGAAACGGGTGAGTTGCGACTTCTAAATTTCGTGCTATATTTGTAATAATCTGACATTTCAAAGGGTTTTGTAACTTCATTCCCAGGAGCCGACCAAGACTCACTACTTTCACTGCCTTCACAAAAAACGGAAAACAAAACGGTTAAGAAAAAGCGGAAGAGAAAAAAATGTGGAATTGATTTGAAAAGCGTATAAATTTGTGACATACTTTTACTTGTAAACTCTACCGAGTCGTTGGCAGGGCTGGAAATAGCCATTCGAGCGATCCCAGCATCAACTGTGTCCAGACCTGATGCTACCGAACCACGTGAGGACCCTTGAAAAAAATTTTATTCATACTTTTTACCTCTTGAACTTATTTAATTTAAATTTAAAATTTAATTTAAATTTAAAAATTTTGGTGGTTTTTAGGATCACGACGAACCTCTTGCGGAAGACATCATTGACGGAGATGGTGAGGGGTTTAAAGTTGTCGGTGTGGGCGGAGCTTCATCTAAATTCGTTTCATACCATTTTTTACTGCTTGACTTGCCTGATTGTCTAAACTGTGCCCCCTCGTTACCCAAACTGCGACATGGAAGAGGTACAAGATTTGGAGTTTGGGGTGGTTTGAGAACTGGAAGAGATGCTTGGTGACTCATCGTCGTTTCTTGTTTTTTATTTTTATTTTCGTCCAAACTGTCGCCAGGATAGCCTCCCCAGTGGGGATGCCGGGAATATCCCGAGGAAGAATGAGGAGGAGGATAATAATGAGGATGACGGAGGTCCAGAGGATATGCTAGCTTTTTCGTGAGACGACTCTCCATCAAGGCAGTGTAGTACTGGTGCTGGGTCATCGGAAAGATGCTACTTCGCGTGGATGTCACCCTGGGCGCGGCAGGCAACCCGATTTCGTACTGCTCGTCAGGCTTGAGTTCCACACCAGATTTCTTTAAAACGTCCAAACCCGCCATGGAACCGATTGTCTTTGTGTGGCGTCGCCGTTTATCAAGAACTTGATGCTTTTTCTTCTTCGCTAGACTTCTATCAAGACTGCCATACCTGTAATGCCAAGGAATAATCGTATAAAGTCATTCAAATTTCATTGACATTACTATTACATATTTTTTTTACCAGCTCCCGTCGCTTCTCCCGGGATCCTTATCACTTCGACTGCTCTGCGAATGGTCTGTACTTCCGGTTGCCACAGGTGGTTTCACATACAAGGTCCGAGTTCCTATCAAAGTCCACATGCGTATTTTAACTCTCAACATGATTTTTACTGTTATTCACATCTTAAAGGTTTTCGTGTCTACCTTGGAGTCCGCTAGGACCTGGCTGTGGTCCATGGTTCCTCTCATACTCACTGCACGCCTCAGCACACAAAGTTATCAGGTAATCTTGCCGTGAAAACATCCTACCGACGGCGACATCATTTCCATGGCTACCTGTCAACGCGGCTTCCTACAAATTTTCAACAAACAACGTAAAGGTTAAAATGCTGTTATTTCCACCACCGTTACGTTGTGTTCCACATTTTCATGTTTGAATACCTTTCTTAACAGCTCTTTGAGCTCGTCAATTTTTTGATAAGTTTCATTCAAAAGATACTCGAGCTTCCGTTTCGGTGGGGTTGCGTGATGGTAGCGGACTCCCATTTTTGCATCTTGCCTCGCCATATTTTTATATGCTAACAATATATATATTTTCTAACTACTCTGCTACCGTAAAATATTCTGTTATAAAACTAATCAAATATTGCTAATCTCTAAAAGAACCTAACTAAAAGTTTACCACAATGAACACAAGTTTGCTTAAATTATGCAGTAAACTCAACGAGGAATGTGACAAGTCAGCCCTTCACCTGTACTGTTGCAGCGCAAAATTTTAATACAATTACAAATATATACTATTTGATGGACTTTGATTGAATAACATTGCTGTAAATAATACTATTGAAACACTTTTTGTGCCCAAACTTTCTTCCGTAGCCACCCTTGTCACTTGTTACGTTTAGTGTGGACTTTAACATGAAACGAAAGTATTAAAAATTGCATCACATTTAAAAATAGACGTACATTATATTCCCTGAGATGTATAAAATATATAAAATCTATGTCTATCTTCACAGCAGCCTTTAAGTTTAATACAAATCATTTGTTTAAGAAAGAAATCAGTCGTGGTCAGCTGCCCATAATTACTAGTTTAGCTCCAAGGTTAACTCTTCATGTACAGCAATACTTTCTTAAAAATATTCTTGAAGACTATTCAAGGGCATCGTTATAAAAAACACTTTTCATCTCTTTTGCTTACTTACTGTAACATAAAAATGACCAAACTTGCACATTGCTTTCTTATATTTTGCACAGATCACATTAATTTTAATCACTCTTGCATTGACAAACTTTCTTTTAATACTAAAACTCGCATATAACTTTTTCATGCAACAGAAACCTTAAAAACTAGAAATTATTACGCAGGGCTCCTAAATTTCCAGACGGCAAAACTTTCCCCATCAAATAAACTGCACAAATTTCTTGTTTAACATTGCAAGAGCCTTGCACACAGATTTTGGCACTACAAAATACCATTTTTTGCTGACTTATGTAGTGAAACTTTTTTTTTAGTACAGGTATGTATTGTATGAAAAAAACATACGTATATTATTCACATGATTGGATTCCCTGATTCATTGTTGGATAGACATTTTTTGCTGCTGTTTTATTGGATTGACGGACGGTAATTAGCGAGCAGCCCAACAAGTTTTACGTCTGTCCATGTGGAAAACTGAGCAGGGAGCCATGAGGGAATCCATGATTACATTTGAGTCGTGAAAAGTATTCAACAAAAATTTGTATGCAAAAAAATATGTCTGGTTATTTTCTTCTAGTTATGACTGGGAGAGAGAGGTGCTCTGTCTTATCTCATTTTGATAAGTTAAACTTTTTATGAGTAATATTTACAGGGTTGGAATGCCAAAAAAATGAGTAAACATTAAGAAAAAACCAATACTGATAAGGTTTTTTTTTTGTTTAAAAATGAACCAGAGTTGGATGAATAGAATGCAAGTGAGTACACGCATGCATGAATGTTTTTCTCTTCTTTTTTTTGAAAGTTTCTCGTAGCTCGGATCGGTTGATCTTGTTAAAAGCTTACAATGCAAAAGGTTCCTTTGCTATTCAATAGGTCTTGTTGTCATTTTCGTGTGTAGGTATGTGTGGGTACAAAATAAAATAAGCGCCTACAAAGATTTCTCCCAGCAGCAGCGAAGTCTGTAGCAACCAGCCGGCCAATTTTCCAGTCTGTCGGGAATAAAATTATTAATTTACATATTTATTTACATATATGCATATACGCTTACTCCTGGGGTCGGTTCATGAATACTGAGTTAATGATTATTCATTCTGGCATTTATATCTATACGTCTACAATTATTTATACAGAATAAAGTGTATTCTTTATGCTATCACCCATAATAGTACCCATTTCACCTTACACATTCATGGGTGAACTCCTAGTCGTAATCATACCATCATTTACTCTTACCCGCTCTCTAAATTCACATCATGAATTCATAATGCTCATATCCTTTTTGGTACATTTCACCGCAAATTTCACTGCACTGGTCGAAAATTCCGTTCCTTTGGTTGTTTTACTCCTATTCTACGCAGTTTAAAAATATTCGCTGAATAATATTATTAATTTAGTTCACACATTGAAGAGAAATGGTGCATCCCAATTGAGTTGGTACCCTTCTTCCTTAGGTTGTTGAAGGTATGAGTCATTCTTAAGTAAACATGAATAAAAATACCTACTCTGTTTTGGGTTGAATATTACATGACATGCTTGTACTATCAATTGCAGATCGTAGGCGGCAAAAGTACGCACCAAATATATTTTTTCTGGTATCAATTACAGGACACCTACCTTTGTAAATTTCATGCAGATTTTAAGTTGTCAGTCTTTGCGCAACTTCCTTATAACGTTAGAGCCAAACCACGAATAATACTTCACACAGGATCCTTCTCACTTGTTGCTCCTTCTTCTTACCCTGTTACAATCAAAAGAACTCCTTCACTCGTAAACATTTTTATGCCCAAAACGATCAAAAAGAATGATATCATCCACCTCTGACAATTCACATCGGTTCGCATTTTGTTTCCTTGACAAAACAAAAATCATGAACACTTTTTCGTAAACAAGCTCATGTTTTGATTCTCATTTAGTTCTCTTTCTTACTTCCTTCTCGAGTCCATGGCAGGAAAAATAAAATCTCTATTCCTTTATCAACTCGGGGGAGTTGTTTTATTACATTTTTTTTTCTAACGAGGGAACTCTGATGAACCGTCGCATTCTCTTTTTAAAAACGCTATTCAACCAAGAAAATTGTACAGGATTATACTAAAATACGTCCCCTTTTATGTTTACGCACTGAATATGTATAGCAAGTACAAAATAAGAAACGTGTTTCAAGTTCTTCCTTCTCGAGAAGAGACCGCGCGTTTAAAGAATGTGTAACCATCTTGAAGATTGTTTGAACCGCTCTAGGGTCAGTTGCATGCGTGTCTTTAAAAAGAAGATGAGGAAAAAAACGTGACGATACGAAAGCAGCGATCAGCCATCATCTTCACTTTTTTGAAGGTATGTCTGTGCCATTGTCATGGTCATGGTAATCTGGGACTCCTCGTTATTTTGAAGCATGCATAGGATGCTTACCTATTCAGAGTTATGTATGTATGTAGTCAAGTTTCATCTCAAATATAATGAATAAAGGGGATTCCTAAAGTTGCCGATTCGCCAATATTTTTACGTCCGTTTCGAAAAAATTCAATAAAAATTATTTACGATCAACACAATTTTAAAGTTAGACAACCATCAAGGTTGTAAAATATGAGAGCCCTTACCAAACGGCAAAACACTGGTAAAATCAGCATTCATGAGTCATGATTGGAACTAAAAATTGTCATAGCTTTTTGGTAAATTAGCACCAGGTGGTTTTTCTTTTGCAGCATTTTCTTATAATAAAAAGGAGAATATAAGATTCACCGTTGTTCGTATTTTTTATGCACTTTTTTCGTTTTCTCAACTGAACTCGCATAGTGCATTCAAGCTCAACTAAAGTCAGGAGTAGTCTTTAAAACATCAACCTGACGCGGCTAGATGTCGACAGTAAAACGATATCAAACTTTCCCTAAATTTGGGTTTCTTTTTTTCATACCAGCCAATTAGCTAACGATCCGAAAATTTCCGGTCATGGAAAGAATACAAACTGCAATCTATCATGAATCATGCTCGGATAACGACCGGAAACAGATTTTCCTCTTTAAAGATGACGCTTTTTCTCTTGATTTACTATCACTTACTATCCGGCATCCGGCCACTGATTGGCTCCTTTTCTTTCCTTCTTGTAATTCACCCCCAGTCTAATTGGCCGGTATATTTGTAGATCGTGAAAAAAAGTGTGAATTTTGAGAAGAAAGAGAGAGAGAGAGAGAGAGAGAGAAAGAGAGCGAGGAAAGTCAGGTTGACTCTCTCTTCCGAAGTGAAAGCATGATGAATGAACGATGCGGGGTTTATACCAGGTAAAAGTGATATTTTTAGAGGATTTTCGGAAAGCTTTCAATTTCGTAGAGAAAGTCAAAAGAAGAAAGCTAATATAACGTGAGAGACATATTGACAGGACAAATATTTACCAGCCGCCAGATGTCAGAAAACATGAAATGTCAGAAGAGCAAGGCCATTTTACCTGAATATGGAATACCCCGATTTTTGCGTGTGAAATTGGCAGGTTGGACATCGTTCGGAGGAATAATTATCCCCTTGACGGGATAAGTTTGCGAGAAGAAATAAACTTCACTCGGCTTCCATTTTTCTATCTGAGTGTGTATTTGACAGACAGAGTACAAAATTTCTTGTAATCCTCCAAGGCTGCCTACCTCCACCAATAAAAACTGCATGTGGGGGGAGAGGGTGGTTAGATTTGAGATCCCCTTTTAAAATCCAGTTTGTACTCCTGTTTGCCCACTACAGGTTGATTTTTTAAATAAATTACTTTTGAAGTGTTACATGATCAGTTGTTTGCCGTGTTTCGTCCCACCCTCTCCCAGAGTTTTTCCACACTTTTTTGCGTAGAATTCAGATTTTTTGCGAAAGATTTATTTATTAACTTTGAACACGTATTGAAAACCCAGCCAATTCATCACGCCGCTAGGCTTAAGTCGTGCTACAGAAAAAAACACTCGCCTATTAAAGCGTTAAGTAAAAATGAAATAATCTCGTATTTGGATTTTTTGGCTGACCACCCGAATAAAAATCGAACTGTCAATCTGACATATTATTTATTTTCCTACCTTAACATTGATAATTTGCATACAAATTATTTTAAAATATGCATATATAGTCTACCTATATAAGTCATGCGATGCGATGCCAGACTCTACATCATTCTGAAATAGAGTTAAAGGGTTAACCTAAAAGCCTTCAATTTCCGTGATACTTTTTCAAATTTAAAAGTGTAATCGCTCCATAGTTTCAATCTAAATAGCTATTCGTCTACAAAACACGTGTACAATCTAGTATATATATGTATATATTATATATTCCTTATTCCAATACAATGTAGTAACAGATATACTTCTAAAAATGGAAAAACTTGGGTGGATATCACAAAACGGAATAAAATAAGACATTCGTCGTGATATGCAAATTGTCTACGCCAAAATATAGCTACCTACCTATCTATCAATGTATACCTTAAATATAATTTAATTCTACGCTTGAATGAACGCTATATATTTAAATTTATCGTTTTAATTTTAAAAGGCTATGCACGTCTGCGTGTATTTTGTACACAAGCCTAGACGTAACAACCTCGCGAATCTAATTAGCCTTGCAATTATAACCAAACGTGAACATGAAGCTTACAAACTAACTCCCTTCCTCCTGTCATCCTCCTTCATCTGTGACGATCCGTCCCAAACGGTCTAATCAACATTTTTTTAGGCTGGTAAAAATAGCATGGACCCAAAACTTGACATGTTTGTGCGGGTGTTAGTCTAATTTTTCGTTTTGCAGGAAACACCCATAAAAATTGCGTTTTTGCAAATGATGAGCACACACTGGACAAGAATAAAAATAGTAAAAAACCAGTCATTTTTGTTTATCTAGATTGCATTCACTCTTGAAAGCCCACAAAAAAAGCTAGTCTGCTTTTCACATTTTTTAGGCAAAAATTATTCTCTAAAAATGCATCTCTTCATACGACCCCCACTGTTGACTGCAACCATTTTTTATTCTTTGTAAAGCACCCAATCGTTTGTTTCAAGTGGATTTAAGCGTTGAAAAAAAAGTTCCTTTTTTATATGCGTGGGACGTATTATTTTGTCTTAGATTCTCTGCTGGCAAAATTTTGATTTTAGATTATGATTGTTCATGTGCGAAACAAAATAGCCATTGATCTTCATTTTTCTGATGATAAATCACGTAAAGAACTGGTTAAGTTGTAGGAGACCCTATCCACCACCACCATTTTTTTTGTTCACAGAAATTATTTGTATAAAGCAACACCTTGTCCTAATAAATAAATATTCATTTTTTCAAAAGTTAACCTTAAAAAATATACTGAAAGGTAGTATTTACAGGTAGAATTTAGTTAAATCTTGAAATGGCGAGATATCGTGCGTGGGGGCATGATTTTATTTGTTGTCTTAAATTTAAAACAAGAAAGCTATGCAGTTTACCGTCCAGCCGTTTTTCGTTCGTATAAAAATACAAAAAAAAAAACCTTTTTCCTGATTGCCATCCAATTTAAAACCCTAACCCAAAGTAATTAATAACTATAGAGCACATAGCCCATCATCTATAAAAGAAACACAAAATTATTCATTGTCATGATTATGTATTGTGCTTCGTCTTCGTCATTATTTTTTTGTGGTCATCATCACAGTTATCTAAACTCCCACGTAACAACCTTAAAGACATACATTCTTTAGACAAGCCTACATTCAGTCAGATTCAGTTCTGTTAACAAAATCATATTTAACAGCAAAGAGAAAAGGTGCGTGAGTTGCGTTGCGTGGTTGTTCTGCTGAGTCAACGATACATTTTTACAAATCACTTGAAAAAAACAGTCCATAAAAAGAAAAAAAGAATAGACTAGACAGATTTTAAAGTAATTGAAAAAATAGTACTAAAGTTAAGACGACTAATGGCTAGCGACAACAGCAACTGGGTATTTGTACAAGTATAACTGAAAACAAGATAAAAAATATGTCTTGGCGTACAGAGCCACAAAGTCTGTCATTCATCAACTGAATTTTTCTATCAAATGTCGGGTTTTCTCGACTTTAAAAGACCACTTGCGTCTGACAACTTGTTTCTTACCTTGAAACCTTGCCATTTTTATAGTTAACATGCATTCTTGTCAGGGATAGCATGCAATTTAAGCTCTATTCTATTTCAGATTATCTAAGTACGTAAGGAAGGTCACACGATCAAATGCGGATCGCCTCAGCATTAATTTCCGGATCAATCTCAATTGCATACCGAATTATCTTATCGCCATCCACCTCATGTTCTAATCTACCTCTTGGTCGACTTGTGTTCGCTTGCAGCTTCCCTCATCTTCCCTCTTTTTATCTTTCAGGGCAACTTAATCGTCCATTTTTGTCCTTAATTTTGCTGCTTTGCTCGCCCAATCCCGAGGACACTCCAAGCAAGTTGCTCATATATTCACAACATACTTTTTTAATGTCTCGTCTCGCCTAATTTTGGCCAAAATAGTCCGTGCTTTTTTATGTCCCATGCAAAGCTCACACTCTTCATTCAAAGTGACTTCGAGTGAATACCTCTTCATTATTCATTCATATGAAGAGCCTCTTCACGTCGTGAAGCGTGAATAAAGCTTCTTTATAATTTCGCATGTGAATGAAGAAGAATGAAGCCATACGTTTTGATTTTTGAAGGAAGATGTATTGGACGCTTCATTGCATTTATTCATTTGACCCAAAGTGCATCTGCCTAGCACGTAAAAATTTTTACTCAATACTCCCCATGCGACCGAAAGAATATACGAACACGCACAGTTTATCTGTTTTCTGGTAGTGAAGCATCGGCTTGAGTGCGTGAAGGTATCGACTCGTGCATGTTTTTTTTGCATTTTATCTCTCAATTTTGCACGCGAAAAATATCTAAACCGAGGACTTAAGAGTTTTTAAATATTTGTAAATCACTCCAGCATTAATTATTTTATTGGCTTATTAGGAGCAAGTGTTCTACCGACTAACCAACTAGTTGGTATCTCCGAACAATTACTCCAAAGAAATTAATATAACTCATTTTGAAATCACGAAGTTTGCATAAAATGCACTAGTTAATTACCTCATCCATTTTGCTACTTGTTTAAAAGCAGGTTAACAACTTTAAAAATGGATTTAAACTACGATTTTAAACGCTACTTTTAATACCTACCTCCCTCGCCAATTCAAAAATGAATGAAGATGAAGAAATACCAGAAATTGAAAATAATGCATGAGTGAAGAGATCGTGTTGGTTTCTTCACCTGAGTGAATATGAATAAAGCGCCAAAAGTTAAAGGGTACTTTGAATGAAGAAAAGTGAATACGGTACCCGTAGTGTGAGCTCTGGTCCCATGAAACATAAAATGTTGCTTAATACTGTTTTCTTTCATTCCCAAACAAAAATTACCCATAAAAACTACAATTTTCTTCTAATTTCCCTAATCTTCATCTATTTCACCTCCAATTTTACCAGCAATCAAACGCTTATGCTAATCACCATCAAAGAAACTACTAAACTTTCATCAAATAACATTCCCTTGTACGTTTTTCAGCTCCACAGTTGCAGAGTTTGTTTTCAAACAAGCATTGCTCCCATCTAGCCCTCGTTTTTCTCTATTTTATCTCTTGTTAACTCGTATCTACGTCAATGTGTAAAGAAACCAGGTTTTCAGGCTTTTCTCTCTCGCTCTCTCATGTGGCAACTTTTTTTGTCCGTTTACAATAAAGAAACACCATCAATTTTTATCCCCTGCACCTTCTATGCACCCATCAGGTCTAAAAATCCCAAATCCACCCCAACTTGAGTCCAGTAAATAAAAAAGCACACAAGCTGCACCTCCATCGATGACGGTTACTCCAAAAACAACTCTCCTGTGCATTTTTTTCTCCAAACCATAGCAAGTGTCTAATTATATATAAATACACACATCATAGGTATCTATATATATACACGGTTACCTCACCGTTACACATAAAATTTATAAAAAAAGATTTGGTCGTAAGATGCAGCAGCCCGAAAATATCTTCCACTGTGTCACGCATGTCATTAGCGAAATACTATCATATAAAATATATATTGCAAAAAAATGTACATCATTTTTCTAGTCTGGAGTACCTACGAGAATTTGAATTGGGGAGGTTTTTTGTGCACATTTCATTCATGATTTTTTTCAAGTCGTGTAGTTGTGCAGTGAAAAAGAAAATTTGTGGCAGTTTTGCATGAATGTTATTTTTGTGTGTAGGCAGAGAGATATCAGAAGACGAAATAATTACCATATAGATAGACTCGCGAAAAAAAAAACTATTTTGTGATCGTAGGCGACATTTGGGATGTGTTGTTGTGTGTGAGGATGAGCCTCTGCGAAAAAAAGTACATCTTAAAGGACATTTATTAGAGTGGAGTGGGGTGATGAACACACACCGAAACAGAAGACACGGCGCAAAGCATTTTTTAATATCAAGCCGAGTCTTTTAAAATAAATGTGTACTTGTTTAATCAACTTGAGAATTTAAAAAAAATAGTTTTTGTTTGGTGGTCTACTGAAAAACTAGTTTTTTAAACGGTTTTGAGCGGCGTGTTCTGATAAGCTTCATATTTTTGTGTGGACTGATGTAGTGCAAAAAGTTTTTAAAATTTTGGTGAGTAAACAATTTCATTTAATTTTTAACAAAAAACTTTCCATAAAATGTATATTTGTATGGACGCACATATTTGATAGGCAAGTATGTGCTGGTTTAGTTTTTGGAAATTGTGTCCCTCTTATTTTCGAAATGTAGTACGTTTTGACAAGCAAGTTTTATTTTACCTCTCCTTGTGTGCAGGTGTATCTGCCAATTATATTTTCCTTTAAAAGCTGAAAGAAACTGAGACAGGACAATTTTAATGTTTTCGTCAAAGCGTAATTATAAAAGCAAAGCAAATTGGATCTCGAGTGGATTCTCAAGGCTTGCGATGAAAATTACTAGCTTAGCATTAATTGGACAACAGTTATCAAAGAAAAGCTATTATTAACGCTGACAGTCGTCCTTAAATGGTAACGGCCAGCTAAAAGAAAATACATTTTTATGCATAAAATAAAAAAATCGGCCAATGTTTGTTTCAATTGGAAAAGATTTTGATTCAAATCTTTAAAAAATAATTGCGCTAAATGTTCATTTTCTTTTTGTCCATAGTCATATATATTTTGGCACCGGTACCCATACTTTCCCCCACATATCTTCACTCAAATCCTCCAAAAGCCCTAGATTGATTTAAAAAAGATTTATTTCATCGCTGATGTACCTCCGTACAACATCAACAGTTGTAATCCACTCATGTGCCATTTTTTTACCTCCTGGCCCGCTTTAAATTTTTGCAACAGTGCACTTCAAATGCACTTTTTTCATAGTTCCAAATTTACACTACATCAAGCAATCTATTTATATACATATATACATATATCTTGCACCATTTCATAAACAAAAATATGTAGACTCGCATTTTTGTCCTTATTCTTTTCCCTGTCGAAATATTTTTTCACAGGCTTTTCACATCAAGTGGTTTTCATGCAAAAAAAGATATATTGAAACTAAATTGACTATACAGCGCAGAATATATATTCGTCTAGCTCAAAGTGTTTTTTTTACTGTTTAGTGATGTAACATGAAACAACCTCTCTTTTGAGGAGAGAAAAAAAGTTTTCCTCCTCCTCCAGCCTAGCAACATCTTTAGTTATGCGTTAGTACAAAAATCTTTCATGCATCAGGTTACCCCGTAAAACGACTTTTTACATGATAAAACCTGTACTACCGATACAGATGTAGTTTTCACATGTAAACTGTATTCATATGTGACGAACGACGATGAGTTTTACTTGTTATTCTTGTGTTGTGGAATATGTTGTGTAAATGTATGTCTACATGAAAGTAAAAAAGGAGGTTTTTCAGCCTTGTTTTAGGAGGAATAAATATGACAAGCTTTTTAATCTGTTGTGCAAAGCACTAAGACCATAAAAATACACAATAGAAACATTTAAAATAGTTTAGTTACCAATGAGCCAATTGAGTTAGCAATGTGTGCGACTGTATCATCATATAAGTATATGTGGGAGAGAAAGGACAGGGGAATAATTAAGGGGGGAAACTAAATTAAAGAAGGAATTAACTGGAAAACGTATAGAAAAGTATCATAAAAGTTTGTTGTGAGGTGGGCCTAGTTAAGAAGGAGATATCTTATCAGGGAAAACGCTCAGACGCTGCCAGTGTCAGTTTAGATTAGGACCGGGGAACATCTCACGACAATAAATTAAAGCTTGTTTTATCCAAATTATGTGCAGTATTGTTTGTGCCATCAATGCTGCTAAAATTGCAGTTTGCAAGCTTAGTTTGTAGTGTTTGTAGTTTAAACTTGTAGTAACATGCTAGCGATTTCCAGGCGATATCCCATATAGGAATACAAAATTGAGCAATTGTTTCATTGACGTGTGAATGTGGAGACGGTATGTCATGTCGGTAGTTGACCTCATAAGTTTGCCGTCTCCTGGTTAGTTACACAAAACATAGCAACACAATGAATGAAGACCAGGGCCCGATGTCATAAAGGCTAAAATTAATCATGGGTAGTGATTTTAGAGAGTTTTTGTGATTAGTATCTATGGAATATGCACAAAAATCACTTCTCATGAGTAGTTTTCGCGTTTATGACACTAGGCCCAGGTCCTTTTTTTGTCGAATCGTCTTGAAATTGTTTCGAAATTTGATGGTTTGCTTTGATTTATTTTACAGATTTTTAACCAAACAAGGTTCGTATGAGTAACTAACGGATTCGTCGTCAGGAGAAATAAGATAAGAAATTTGACTTTTCAAAACCCAATTGACGTCATCGAATTTTACTCCGAAAAGAAGTCAAGATGGAAGAGAACGATAACAATATTTTAGGTGACGACGAAATTCGAGAAGGCGCAGTCCTATACGCAGCGGAGATTATTAAAGGTACGGATTTCCTCAGATTAAATTTGTGTTTCAAATTTGTCCAAAGATGGGTTATCTAATGTTGTGTCTTGTCTTAGATCGCCTATATTTTGCCACACTGCGAGGCAAGTATCGACTCAAGTCGACAAACAACACTCACTACTTTTCAATTGACGACGAGCTCGTGTACGAAAACTTCAACTCGGATTTTGGACCGTTGAATTTGGCCATGCTGTACAGATACTGTCAAAAATTGAATGCCAAACTCAGAGTGAGAGTCCGCTTTAATTTATTATTGAAATTTATGAGCAAATTTCCAATAATGGTTTTTGTTTGTGGAAGGCCCCGTCTCTCCACCGGAAACGGATTATTCATTACACAAGCTCGGATCCTCATAAGCGTGTCAATGCAGCTTTTTTAGTTGGAGGTTACTCGGTAAATGCAAGCACAAATCATATTGTGATCAAATTTTTGTTGAGGCAGTGAAATCTGTGGAATCAGATTTTGATCAAATCTTGTATTTTTGGGGACAGATCATTTACATGAACAAAACTCCTGAAGAGGCTTATCGATGTTTGCTTGGCCCAAATGCACCCCCATTTGTGTCCTTCAGGTAGTAGAAACTTGGACGTAAACATATGCTACATGCTTGAAAAATATGTTAAAAGTTTCTTTCGAATTCCCAGGGACGCATCGTTTGGGTCTGCATCATTTTATATCACCCTCCTCGACGTTTTCAACGGGCTGTATCGAGCCCTCCAGTGCAAATTTTTTGATTTTACGGATTTTGACGTAGATGAGTATGAATTTTACGAGGTGAAAAATCTAATGGAATGGAAATCTAATAATTTAAATGTGTAAAATTATGGAAAATATAAAAATGTGTAAATATGGTATAATTTTTTAGCGCGTAGAGAATGCAGATTTAAACTGGGTTGTTCCCGAGAAGTTCATAGCTTTTTGTGGGCCACACCCGAAGTCGAAGATCCTCAATGGCTACCCACTCCACGCTCCTGAGGCCTACTTTCCCTACTTTCGACGAAACAATGTGACCACCATTGTGCGCCTGAATAGGAAACTCTACGACGCGACCAGGTTCACAAACGCAGGCTTCCAACACAAAGACTTATTTTTCACAGATGGGAGCACGCCCAGTGACACTATCATGAAATTATTTTTGGATATTTCTGAGGGGACTCCTGGTGCTGTTGCAGTCCACTGCAAAGGTAACTCCTACTAACTTTCCCCCAGAACAAAATGTCCCATTTTGCATCGGGTTTTTTATTTGGAAATTTGTTGAAAATTATAACAGCCGGGCTGGGCCGAACTGGATCTCTGATTGGTTGCTACATCATTAAACACTATAGCTTTACAGCTCGAGAAGCGATTGCGTGGGTGAGGTTGTGCAGGCCTGGCTCTGTGATTGGAATGCAGCAAGAATGGCTTGAAGAGTAAGTGGTCAGGGGAGAGTAGGGAAGGAGGGAAATCACACTTGGCTAAACACAGTTAAATTTAATTCTTGGCTTGGTTTTTGTTTGTGCAGAAAAGAGCTCTCCCTCCGACAGCAAGGAGAACGGCAGCTTCGTGATAATCAGCAGAATAACAATGGCGCGAGCCGGTTTTCGTACCCCCTCTACAGCGTTAGGCGGAAGGGGACTCAGGTCGATGAAAATGCAAACGCTGCCACAGCCGTAAGCCCAACAGGCGGGGTACGGTCTATACTCGCCCAAGTGGGATCGATGCGCTTAGAAGATGAAGAGGCTGAGGTAAAATAAATATCACGTAATCTATATACCTCCCGAATAACCATTACAATGCATACTAAGATCATGGGGCAAAACGGTACTTATTTTCTCAGCGAATCGCAGCAGAACCTGATGAAGACGGAGAGGAAGATGACCTTGAACCTCAAGAGGCTGACGAAGAGCAAGCCGAAAATGAGGTTACCCAAGGCGACATGCTAAATCAAATTAAGGCTTTACGACAGTAAGTTTGCTTACTTCAACTTCAATCCCAAGACTTAAACAAGCCTGAGGTTTAAAATTTTACTCACACTTGTAGTGCCGCCTCCGTTGCCAACAATTCCAGCAGCCCGTCCCTCGGTAACAATCAACCTGCTACCTCCAACGGTACTGCTCCTCCTGCTTCTACTGGAACGGCTTCTCCTCCTCGAAACTTTTTACCCCTCAAAGGGCTAAGCTCTCGGAGGAACGTCCAAGCGCCAGACGCAAGTCGGGACCCTGCCCGACTCAAACGAGCTGCAGGATCAAATCCATCCTCAACTTCAAGCAAGAGGTATACAGATTTGTACAAGCTGTTGCTTTTTAAAGAATGACCTTTTTCTGTGATAATACAACAAGATTCTACTTTTTTTGAATTACCGCTTGAAATTAACTGCTTTTTTTCTTTTTCTTTCTCGGTACTGGTTTGGTTTTCCGATTTATATTTAACTATACCCTATATAGCAATTCTAATGTTTATTTTGCATACGCCATTCATAGCCTGCCTTAAAATTTCTAGAAATTAGTTCATTAAGAGAACCACTTTCGAAAAAGACTGTTTAAAAAAATGACTGCTTGACAGTTTTTAATGACATGTATTTTTACAAAGATAACATCATAATCATAAACCTGGTGAATAGATCTCAATCCCATGCTTATTTTGTATATATAGCACGGTGGTATTCCTGTTTTGGCTTTATGGTTAATTTTTGATAGTTTCACGCATTTGTTGGTGGTTCAAAGTTTTCACAAATTTATTCACCCACTCACCTTGATGTGTGTTTTATGTACCTACCTACTTATACCGAACACCTATATTTGTTGTGCATAACAAAATTGTACATTTTTATCAATTTTGGTTTTTTAATATTTTGGCGTAGTGTTACCATAAAAGCAACATTTTAGGACACAAAAGAGCAACATTCATAAGTTATGGATTTTAAAATAATGTTTAATATTGGTATACTGACCCTGGGTATTGATATATATTTTTCTCATGCTGCTGACGTTGTTGGGATATATAATTTTGGCGAAAATCACACAAACAAAACATAAAAACTGATTAGGCCATATCGTGACGCTAACTGTGGGTCTGGCCGGCTACTGACAATTTCAAAAACGAGACCAGTGTCGAGTTGCACACTGGCTGCTGCTACTCCTACTCCGCCTGCTACTACTTCCGCTAACACGACTCCTTCTAAGCCGTTAGAGAAAGAGCATGAGCAACGTAACCTGAACGAATTTCTGTGCAGTAGACCGAGTGGGTTTGTTTCTGGCGGAGGTGGATCATCCGCCACCGCCTCTGGTGCAGCCTCAGCTTCAGGAGTAGCTCCTCTTCCACTAAACCGACCTGTGACAAGGTCCCTGTCCCGGTTGACAGCTCCCCGAGATCTGCATAACCCTTGCCCCCGCACTCTTCGAGCTAAAAATCGGAATCATGTTGTGGCCTCCTCCTCCGCTACGGGGGAGGTAGGAGGGAATAGTCTAGAGCCTCGCATCTCATCTCAGAAGCTTTCAGACAAGCTTAATATTAACGAGATCCCTGCTGGGGGCCACAAGGGCCACACACAACCAACATCTCGTACCGGCGGGGGAGGTGTTAATACTACTCAGCTGCTTCCTCCGCTCACTCATAATAACAATGTCATCTCGGCCAGGGTCTCGACTAGGTCATCATCCCTCCGCACGCATACTTACTCCCACCTCCAGTCCAACTCTGGACACAAAATGGCTTCCGCCCCTGTTGCAAGCGGGGCGGGTGAAAGTATCTCAGGAGCTTCGGCACAACAGAGATCACAACTCTCTCCAACTCATTCTCATCCTCACTCCCAGGTGGCATCTTCTAAGGCATCATCATCCTCACTCTATCGCTCTGTCGTTTCAAACAAGAGTACAACGTTTAAGTAAGTCATATTTACCTCTCAAGAAAAAAACTTTCTTTTTTACTTTCACTCGCCAAGGACCAAAGTCCAAAAAAAAAATCTCTTCATTTTTTTTGTTTTGTTTCATAATCCCCCGCTTTAATCTTGCGGGGGATACCCACTTGTAATTTTTTTGTTTGTTTGCTAATACACATTCATCCTTAGTTTTGATTACTTTTCCGGTTCACAATGTTTTTACGATATTTTTTTATTCCTGGCGAAGGGTCGTTGAATACTATTTTATTTGAAAACTCTAACTTCACTTTTGTTGTGAAGAATATCTCTAAATTGTAGAAATTAACTGTTTTTAGCTAACGCATTGTTCCAACGTCCGTTCAGTTAAATGTATAGTCGATTCTTTTATAGATGCAACGGGAGAGAAAATCGTTTGCAGATTAAAGTAATTAACTTGGTTTTACTCTCGTTTGGATGTAGAATTCTTGCGGTTGTAGATATGGCAAGGTTTGTACTGTAGACGAGGTACACTTTTTGTATATTATTTTTCCACGAAGGGGAATGCAATCAGTAATCAGGAGGTTTTAAAAATAATACCTTTGTAACAAAAATTTCTAGCACGCAGAAATCAAACATTTGATACTAATACTGGTGACTAATTTTGCATCATTTGTAGTTTAGCTAATTTTAACAAGGATATATCCGTGATTATACGTGTTATACATATGATACCTGAAGAAAAATGATTTAATTGGTATTATTCAAAGAAAAAACTCGGTTTTTGATTGTTTTTCTTGTAGGTTTACGCATCGAGTCTAGGGCTATTTATATATTTCATACAATATATAATATACTTCTTAAATGACGACCTTCCTTTTAAAAATATGTACCACCTATTCATTCTTCTTTCGCTGACATCTACGAACTGCCATCTTTTTTTGTTTAAAACATTTTATTCTTCTCAAATCAAGTCATTTTTCTACCTTCCTCTCTGCGAAAAAATGTTTCATCAACGTTGCACACTCTTTGAAAATGTACGTGAACAAAATTAAAACTATTTTTCATAAAGCTTATAAATTATATATATTTATTTTAAAATACAAAATAGTATTTATTTAAATGCTCGAGCATGTCTTGCTTGCTTCAAAAACCAAAATTACTTTTCACCTCAACTACTCCTCAAAACGTGCCACAAGGTTTTTGCTCTCGTTTTTTTTTTAGGTAAACGTCCGATGTGTCAACAAAACAGATTAAATTAAAATGAAACAAGCAGAGTATTATCACTAGTAAACTATCTTGCTTTTAAAAAACAAAGCGTCCAGAAAGCGCTTTGCTGAAGAATCATGATTAGCGTCTGAAGGACCATCAGATCAATTAATACGTTGAGATATGAAAAGTATGCTTCAAACACTACTGCTATAATCTGCTAAAGAAAGTTGTCAGTCAAAAATAACTTTGCAAGTCATGATACTACTCGCAAATAAAGCTTCGGCACGCCACAGCTCCAATCAAAATTAGATGCTGATTTCAAACACAGTTGGTCCAGATATTATGAAAAAAAAAACTCGCAACTTACTCGCAAAGATTATATTCCTTAGTTATCCTCTTAACTAACTTTCACTTTCCATGTTTCCATTTCTGCGTCACTTCATCGAAAACTGTCAACTGTGACAAAACATTTTCTGCTTCTCCTTCCTCATCAATTCTTTTCTTTTCTATTTCTCTACCGAAATATTACGAAACGAATGCTAAAAAAATACTTACTAGCTAATTATAAATTTTGTTCAATTATTTTTTATTGATTTATAATTATTATTTTTGTTGTTGTGTGATTGGAGCAGTAACAAGATACGCCAAGCAGGGGGACTGGCTGCCAAAGGCAAAAAG